>LIHB01000148.1:8775-51711 GCA_001297265.1 Mycosphaerella arachidis
AAAGGTCGAAAGGGAGAGGGAGAGGGAGAGGGAGAGACTTAGTTTCCTATCGTCGTAACGATAGTACTTATACCGTCCGCTACTTAAAGGCGCTCTCTATAGACGGCTCCTAATAGAGTTAGAAACTAGAATCTACAAAAAGAATCTACAAATATAATATATAAATAGAATTAAACTATATCTAGAGTTACTATAGATAGTATCTAGAGTCTTAAAGTACAATTGTATTTGTAAATTATAATTGTAAGATAGTACTAATTATATATGTAGGGTAATAATATAACTAGCGACTATACTAGGTATAAGAAGATTAGCCGTACTCTTTAGAGTAAATTTAAAAATTAGAAGTGCCGCTTTATAGTAAAGTATAGAATAAGTCTTACTATCTTAGGCTTAGCGTCTTATACTTAGCGTCCTAGAATTAAGATTCTAATTGTTATATTAGATATATATACTCCTATAGTAGAAGAATACTACTATAGCTCTTATTAAAGAGTATAATAAGACTAATAGTATATAATATTTTACTATTAATAAGTAGGTAACTACATTCTTTAGCTATAAAATTTAACGCGGAGAACTCTCTATAAGCTCTACTCTCTAAGTATTAGAATCTACTATAACGTTATTATAATATAGGCTTAGTATCTTTATAGTAATGTCTCTCTCGTTAAAAAGATAGTAAATCTAAATAATATATAGTATATACTTAAAATAAGTTAAGTATAAGGCTCTTATCTACTTATAAAGAAGCGTTATCTCTATAGTACTATATCTTAGCGTAACTTCTTAGATTAAGTAGACTAATTACAAAGTACTCTAATTAGTTTAAGTAGACTAGTTAAACTAAAATAGAGTAGCTCTATTGTTCTCTCTAGTACTCTATTTTACTAAATAAGTAGTTATAGGTTCTCTATAAATTAAACCGTAATACTAAGCTCTAGTTACTAAGTACTAACTCTATTCTCTATAAAATAATTTCTAAGAATTAGCCTTAAAGAGCTAATCTCTAAGATTAGTTTTTAGAGTTATACTCTTAAGGTACATCTACTAATATAATAATATAGTAAGTACAAGTACTAGGAAAAAAATTATCTAGACGCTATAGGTAATATTAAAGCTAGCGCTAGTAATAATAATAGCTTGTTATTTAGAAATTATATCTAACCTTTTATATTTATTAATAGTCTAAAGATATTAAGACTATTTATAGATTCTATTTATAGCTTTTAAGTATCTTTTACTAATATATATAGCTATATACTAGACTAGAGGTCTAGCTACAATCTATTAGTTTTACGTCTATATATCTAAGCCTTAGGGTACTAAGTCTATCCTTATCTCTAGTCTCTATTCTACGATAGCTACCGCTTTTCTCGCTTTATAAACTTAGATAATTTAAGAAGCTTAGTACTACCTTATATTCTATTTTTATATTATAGCTAATTTATTTCTAGACTAAATAATAACTATAGTCCTACGGATTCTATAGCGTCTCTAGATTATGTAAAATACTAGCTATAATATATTAGCTACTTTATATTAGCTACGACTTTAGTACAATTTTAGAAACAAGTGACAGGATTGAAGTAATGGAATCGTCCCCTCCACCTCGTGCCGCCAATCGTGGCGTGTATGTGGTTTCTCTCCGCGGCGGCATCCTGATCCCGGCATAGCGGTGCTGAGAGATCAGGTGAAAACAAGAGATGGAGCAGACACGCTTTGTAGCTTCTTCACACGTCGCATAAGTGGTGGTGGTTGTGCTGTCATAGCAGCAAGCTTTGCCTTTCTCCGCAGATTGCTGTGGCTTCGGAAAGCAGTGCGAAAGTCTATGTTAGCTGATGAACAATATGGTCGTGTACTAACCTATCTCGCGCCTCGGAGGTCAAAGGGCCAAAGCCATTGGTCTTGAGCTTCGCCTTACAGGGGAAAGGCTACCACAACATCCGACTATCGTAAAAGCAATTGGTGCAAAAGATCCGCAGCGCTTTCTTGTTAAAGAGACGATTGTAAAAGTATTGTTTCCAGAACGTGTGCAGCCTTGCGATCGAGAAGGGGCCAAATTGCGCTGGCCCTTTCTATTAGCTGTCTCATCATAGCCGCGAATATATCCGTTGCGGCAACTATACCACAATCGGGTAGTTTTGCGACCGGCATAACGATGGTGGTCGCAGAGATGCCGCTGGCTAGCGATGTTCGGCAACCAGAAACGCCTTCTCCAGGTCTGATGGCGGACAGAGCAGCGTCGAATAATGCAGCAGGGTAGCTCTGTAGGTGGAGAGGCGAACAGAGTGGTTCGTATGATGCATGCACGCACAGCTATTCCCAGCGGTTTGATGATGGATGATGGAGGCTGTGTAAAAATTGATGAGAATGACGAGAGTCTTGGCGGACGTCGGCGGGTGGGAAGTCTTGTTCCGATGGTCGTTTGGGTTTGCTCGCGTGCTCCTCCTGGTCTCACGCATTGTAATGTCCTGTGTCCTGAAACAACACCTACACATTCCCTTCACCACACCGGAAGCGCTCTCTTCACGACGTCACGACATCCTACTGCTTTGTCCACACCGTACACTCATAATTCGCACCTCTTTGTACAGTCGCGTGCCACTGAACAGCCCTCTTCCGCGCGAATCCGACGAACCCGAGCTGCGACTCCACTGTACGGCAACAGCACAAGACGCATATCATAGGCGCAGGGTGTCGCTCGAGGCAGGTTGGCGTCGCTAGAGGAACACACACTCGCCTATGGCGCATCACAATACGACGATGCCGGACCTGGGCAAGCCTCAGTCCGAGTCTCGCGCGTGGTTCGAGCCTGTGGTAAGCAAGCGTCAGCTGGAATAGCAAACATGGTGTTGCGACACGCCAGTCGTGCTGACTCGTGACCGAACAGCTGGTCCTCTCAATCATGGCCGCATCGTTATACTTCAATCGCGACCGAACATTCAGCATATTCCCTTCTCGAAACGAACGTTACGATGCATTTGACGAACATCTGATCAAGGACCCAAACGGCGACTACGAAGAGAGCCGCTCATCCTCGAGGTCTGCCAGCCCAGACCGACCGAAGAACAGCGTCGACGTGCAGCGAGGGACATCGCCTTCGCAATGGGATGAGGCTGTTGCGCCAGCGAGCATGAACTTCCCTAGCCGCGTCTTGCAGAAGTTCCCCTTCCTGATCGAGATGTTCTACTGGGCACTGAACTACGTGGCGTACTCCATGACCAAGAAGATCGGTGCCGCCGTGTACTCCAAGTACGACGGACAAAACCAGGTAACGGAATTGGCGCAGCAACACGGCATCGACATCTTGACTGTCGAGCACGACACCATCTTCAGCATCTTCTTCCCCATTACCGAGGTGGCCTTTCAGCAGTTCTTCTTGAACCACCATTTGATCCTCCTCAGCTTCTTCAACCAAATCTACTCCCTCGTCCACATTCCCGGAACGGTGGCCTTCCTTTCCTGGTACTACTATGTCGCTCCCTCCCACGACACGTTCGCCATCGTCCGACGCACCATGACGCTCGGCAACTTCTCCGCGTTCATCATCTTCTCTTTCTACCCATGCATGCCACCAAGACTGCTGCCTGAATCCTTTGGCTTCAAGGACACGGTGCGACAGGACCACGCCGAATCGGTCTGGGTCGGCGGTGCCAACGTGAACCAGCTGGCCGCCATGCCATCCCTGCACTTCACCTATGCATTCATCATCGGATGCACCTTCCTGTACCAGAGCGGAGTGCTGGCGACTTGTTTTGGACGACGCGCGAGCGTGGCAACCAGCCGGACGAGCAGGAGCTGGAGAAGCATTATGAGTGTGGTATACGTCGTGGCCGGTGTGATATACCCAATCCTGGTCTTGAGCGTGATTGTGGCAACAGCGAACCACTACTACCTCGATGCTGTAGTAGCAACGTTCTCAGTAACCCTCTGCTTCTTCATCAACCGGATATGGAACCTCCTCCTCCCAGCAGAAAGGCTACTCTGCAAGGTGCTCAGGCTTCGGAAGCCAACACCAACAACAGCGCGGAATAGCATTCCGGATAGGCCGAAGGTGGTTGTGGAGCAGTGGGCATGAGATGTCCATTTGGTTTGCGGCAACGGCGTTTAGTGAGTGCATTTTTGAGGTTAATCTGATCGTAATTGGCGGCATCGGCATTTTGGGCAAGGCGACATGGTTCCTTCTGAAGAAGTGGATTAGCTTCGGCAATGGTGATATCCTGGGGAATACCCCCCGGATTGGGTAAGACAAAATTTGTGTTGTTACAGGAAGACATATGCGGAAGCAGGCAGGCTAGGCCATCGATGGTTGGGGGCGCGCTCGTCAAAGATGAACGCAGCGAAAGAATGTAGCATATTTCTATCAAAGATGTTGCACAAAGAGGCCACCGTCTCCCCGGAACTCGGACAATAGAGACCAGGATTTGATTGAATGACTTGCAGCGGAGGCAGCAAAAGTGGAAATATCGTATTGCGCGAGAGGGCGCCGTGGTGGGTTCTATAAGGCCAGGCAAGCTGATCTCCCTAGGCTGAAAAAACGTTCTATTGTTGTGCGCCTGCCTGCAGAAACGGTGTGGAGATCTATGTGCTATGAGGGGAAATCTACATACAACCTCTCTGTGCCACGCTGCGTTACCACGATGGCTTTGGACTTGATTTTGTGGAAGGTTACTTTGTGCGCGTTTTTGCATCTGGAATGGGAATCTTCCTCGTACGACAGGATTGCTGCTGTATAACGGGGCGTTTTTGATGGAGAGGTGGAAGGAGCACTGCTGGGCGTGGGCGCCACGGTTCTGACGGAGAGTGGTGTGGTGGTATAGATGTGTTGAGGGATGGGAGGAGGAGGAGAGAACGAGTTTGAAGCAGAGAGCGAAGGAAGGAAATTTACTGGATGTTTTGCGAAGATTGATATTTTTGTCATTTGATGGGAGTCGAGTAATGATACTGAACGAGGTTGGATTAGTACAGCGACGCAAGGTATGGACGTGGCCGGTGGTATCCCCATCTACATTCTCTCTCTGAGAACGTTGGAGGTGCTTGGTTGCCCTTCTCAATTCTCAATAGAGATCGGAAGGATCGGTACAGCTTGGTCTCGGGATGAACACCTGGTGTGCGAACGAAATGACAATGACGGCCAAGACCGCTCGAGAGCTGACGGCGCTGGAAGTTTCTTTATCAACAAAGGCACTACCTCGCAAGCACCGACTTCATCACATTCTCCAACGTCTCCGAAACTCCCGCAGCCGGCACATCCTTGCACCTCCACGCCACAGTGCGATCCGGCCTGATGAGAACAGCACCCTTCTCGTTCACACAGCGCTTGTCAAACCACGTGAAGAAGGTATCCTCGTAATCTTGTCCCCAGCCAATACTGTGGACATCAATCTCCACACCGAGCGACTTTGTTACCAACGTAGCAGCAGTCTGCCACGCTCCTTTCCCACCAATTCCGGTCAGCAGCGCAAACTTTCCATGACCACAAAGATCACGAGTCGAGACAAGAGGTGGTCGTGGTCCCGGCTTGCTCGTGGCTCGACCCAGCCAGGCGTGGGGCACTCTGAAGCCGGGATATGTGCTAACGGAATGATATAGTGCAAATTCATCGTTGTTGCCGGGCCAGTACGGTTCCTCCGTCTCGTCACCGGTGTAGACTGCATCTGATTTATACCACTGGTTCATTTCACCGCCCAGACCGTGGCGCTCGTCGTCGAGAGCGCGGATGGCGTTGCGGAGGGCGGAGCGCATATGCTCGCCTTCGGGGGAGTCGGATTTGAGGAGGGAGTCGACTTGGGTGCGGCGCTCGAGGTCGGGGTCGAAGACGCCGAGCATGCTGTAGAGGGTCATGTTGAGGCGGCCGTTGTCGTTTGCGCGGCCGACGACGTATTTTCCGATGGGTTGGCGCTCGGTGCTGTAGGATTGGAGGAGGGATTTGCCGGCCTTCCCTTGGAGGACGTAGGCTAGTTTCCAGCCTAGGTTGAAGGCGTCTTGGATGCAGGTGTTGGAGCCGAGACCGCCGAAGGGTGGGTGCCGGTGGACGGCGTCTCCTAGACAGTGGATGTTGCCTTTGGAGTAGTATTCTGAGTAGACTTCTTCGGTTTTCCATACGCTGATGTTCTTGAGCTTCATGGGGATTGTGTCGTCGCCAATGAGTTCCTTTACGCGAGCCATAATCTCTTCCCCAGAGGCCTCCACTTTTTGGTAGGCTGGGTGGCAGATGAGTGAGATGACCCATTCCGACCAGGGCTTGATGAAGTGTGCGAGACCCATCATTCCATACATCGGCTGTGCAAGGTCCGGCCGAATTAAGTATGACAGCAATGCCGGAGTCGTCGTCATGAGATGACCCATGTCTGCTTCAATCCAGACGTTGATAGCAAGACCGCCTCCAGGACCAACGTTCAGTGGGAATTCAAGCTCCCTAACGATCTTGCTCTGTGGACCGTCCGCACCGCACATGAATCGTGAGCGGACAACATAGTTCTGTCCCGTCACAGCGTCCTTCAGCTCGGCCTCCACGACGTCCCGATGCTCATCCTGCTGGAAGTGAACAAGCTCAGTCTCAAAGCGTACAGACCAGCCTCGCTCCGAAGCTCTGGCGAGAAGGATTGGCTCGAGTTGATCTTGCGGGAGGCAAGCGGTTTTGCAAGGGCTTGCATCGGCGTAGTCGCCGTGTCGTTTGGGGTCGTTGCCGAATGTGTAAGCACGATAGATCTCCTCCCCCACCAGACTCTTGCAGATTCTGCTGTAGGTGGAGTACTCTTCCACTGTGTGAGAGACCTCCAGAGCGGCTTGCTCTAGGTCCATGTCGCGAAGACATTCTGCGGAAGGATTAGTCTTGGGTTGAGGATCCTCGAGACCTGAGTGCTCACCGAAAGCGGCCATATTCTGATAGTTGGCTCGAGGAGTAGGCGAGGGACCCTTTGCGTTTGAGACCATCACGCCCTTGATGCCTGAGAGAAGTCGGTCAGTGGAGGACTGTCGTTGGCTTGGAACACTTCAACACACCATGAGACCCTAGGAAGCATGCCAGCGCTGCTCCAGAGGGCCCTGCTCCGACGATGAGGACATCTGCGTCTACCGCTGGTAGGGTGGACAGGGACTGCTGTTCAATGCTGCCCATGTTGAGTGATAAAGTCACGCGCAGATTGTGAACTGGTGTATGACAGAGTACTGGGCGTTGTGATGGCTGCCAGCACAGGCATACCACCTACATGTAGATCCATCGTACATCGGACTTCGGAGCGGTTATGACAAGCTGATGAGGACGACTGTATACCGCACTTACTACCTCTCCTCCGAGGCATCTGCTCTACTTATCGTTCTTGGGGCTCGGAGAGGAACCGTGATCAACCTCAGCATCGTGTTTGAAGGTGTCGATAAGTCCCTTGGCAAGAGAGCGCATCTCTGATCGGAGTGCCTTTCTGAATACATGAGCTCTAGGAACAATTTGGCATCAGAGAGTCTGGTGGCCAGACCGGAGCCCGATGTTCTGCAGCCGCAGAGAAGCGTCAAAGACTCCGCGAATCACTTTTGTCAAAGCTTGGCAACTGCGTCTTTTGTCCCACCTGTCTGAGGCATCGCCTCCTCGTTCATCTCAGGCACATCATCTGCTATAATAATTGCAAAGGACACGCCGCAGTAAACCGGACGCTCAGCTCCACGCACCAGGTATCTTCGTTCCCGCTTTCTGGTGTGCATGGTACTTCGTCGCCTACTTCAACAGATCATCTGCCTTGTCGAAGCACTGCCGATTCGCCTGTGCATCCTCCACGGAATCGCCTATCGTCTCACCTCGAACGGCTGTCCGGTATGGCTGTCTTTTGCGGATCCTCTCAGATCATTCAGGGCGTCCTGCTCAATCTGTGGTAACGTTGCAGTATACACTAGAAATCCTTCGACCGCCTCTCGGCTGGCTGCAGCATTGAGCGTCTGGTCGTCCCATAGCACTGCCGCCATCTCTTCCAGCTTAGTGATCGTATCTGTTCGGACGCCATCCGTGAGTCCTTCCTGCTTGAGCCGCAGCGCCGCCAGGTCTTTGCCAAGTGGATGTCTGATGATCGCTCGTGTATCATCTGCCGAGAACATTTGCTTCGACACCGGGTTTCGCAATATTCCGCCGTTTGCCTTGATGTTGCTGCCAGCTCCTCCATGCCCCAGGCATAGCCATCCGCGGACAAGAAAATCTTGCGCGCGAGACTGCTGATACTAGACCTCCGAGCATCGTCTGGCCGCCAATGGTACATCCTGCATCTTGCTTGACGCTAGAAGCGATCGTGCGCGCAGGAGGCGGCCTTGCTCCTACCGTTGATATCAAGCGGCGTTTCGTCATGGCGCGAGGTCTGCGATCTGGCCTGCGATGTCCATTCCTGGTCCGCACTGTTCTTTGAACGCCTGCAGCTCGGACGAAAGATCCTGGGCGTCTGCGCATAGAAATGTAGCCATGTTCTAGGTCGTCGGATCCTCCAGGGAGCTACCACTTCGCAGCGATGACATCGATGTTCTCTGGCACCGATGTCGCTGCTAGCCAATGCACTATTGATGTATCGTTCGTCAACGACGGACGCTGGGCTGCGCTGTTGATACAAAGTAGCCAAGATTGGGCGACGAAGGTGCCACCTGTTACAGCCGTAGATGCTATATTGAGCAATGGTGCTCGCCTTCGCTGCCTGTCGAGCTTGGGATGGGAAGACGCACCACTGGCGCCGGAACATCTAAAATGGACATCGTCATAGGACTACGGATTCTTGACCAAGACGCTCATTACAACGCACTTGCGGGGAGATATCCTGGCTCTCGTCAAATGTGCCACTGAATGACTCAGAGCTCGGTACCTTGACGAGCTACGAACTGAATACGCCTTTCGAATCATAAGCGCGAACGCCATCCACTGCTTTCAAGTTGGCCTTGCCCAGTCATCTTCGTGGCTACCAGCAGTAGAGGCGAGAGAGGTTAGCTAGGATCTCGAATACAGAAATTGGCCAAAGAGGCTAAAAACATTTCCTGCTTTATACAAGGCCAGTAAAGATTATTGTGAATCGCTGGAGGCTCTATCTACCAGATACATCGGGGATTTCTTCTTCGTCAAGGACGCAACCACTAGCGATGAACTAGCCTTGATGCACCACCTGCATGCACTCTGGTCGAGGACAACTTCCAGCAGCAAGCTTTCAGCCGCACTGCAACTCGCCGGTGTACAATAAATGTCAATAGTCGCTCGGACAGGGTGTATCATTGACCTGGCGATATTGCAGGAATCATCAGCGCGAGCTCTGTCTACCTGCATCCTGCGATCAGCCGACATAAGCGCTGCTGACTTGTGCCGGAATGCTGTAGCTCGCGCGGCATACGCTGTCCGGCAGTCAGGTACTCGCAAAGACTGCTGGCGGAGCCTAGTACGGCATGTCATGGACACGTCTTGCTTGTCTCCGCAGGGCATATTATACTTACGTGAGTTGACAGAGTGTTCACTCAGCACATACGAGCTCTGGCTCGACAACCTCCTCCCAGTTTTTGGCGATGATATCAACCATCTGAGTGCAGCTCTAGTGTGCACAAAGGTTAAGCGCATACAGCGAAACGCTAGATGACCTTCGTGCCATACCAAACTTTTAAGCATACAATGCATCTATACTGCTTTTATAGGTCATGGATCGGAGGACGTAGTCAAAATATTCGAATATATAAAGCAAGAATGCAGGAAGGGACGTCGGATCACCATGCTCCAGATGCTCACTTCGCTTACTGGCACCAACGCATATGCCGTGACGACTTTGACTGGCGTAACCTGATCTCCAACGTTTCGCAGCCCTGCTTCTGGTATTGTAGGAAACTACTGGACCTTTCGTTGAACGAGACTCGATAGGTTGTGGCTGTGCAGCTCAACGTCTGGCAGGCCAATATGGATCTTGACCAGAGCACCACGCAGGCGCTGCAGGGTCTTGCTACAGCATTGCACTAACCGCCGACCGCGAAAGCAGAACTAGCCAAGGACTACTTCTTGCGCCGAGAAGCGACATTGATGAAGAGAGCATCTGTTCTCGAGGCGAAGAAGACTCAGCTCAAGCGGACAGACAAGCACGGTGTCACAGCACTTCTCCTCAAGCTCAAGATCGAAGACCGAACATCCTCGATCGACGATGAGATCCTCAGCCTGCCCAATGACATGATAAACATGGTTGAGCAAGTTGGTGAGAGCACGCTCGAGCTGTCACTTTTTATGGTTCACCTACAGCCGCCACAGCGCGAAGCGATGGGCTTAACACACAAGGAAACTCTGGTCGTCCGCCTAACGACAGTAAAGAGTGGAGCAGGGGAATCGTTCTGTTTACACACCGTTGACCCGTAGATTGACTTTCAAACACAGCTCCATGAAGCTGAGTATTGACAATCCACACCACATCGCAAATCCTGCGAAGGCAGAGACATACGTTTTGGCTCCGCTATCATGAGACGCGGCTGGAGCTGGCTAGCATCAATCTACACTACACGCAGTAAACCACTGGGTGTGATCTACAGGAACATTAGGCGTGCGATCAAGCTATTTGGCAATCACTGCATAGTGCGTGATCAGCAAATGCAGCGGACTTGTATCGAACCACGATTTGTGCTACGAACGGTTGCCAGGCTACCTGGCTTCAGTCGAGCCTTGAGGTTCGTCTAGCTGATCTTCTTCTTGATGAGTCTGTTCTTGAGCTCCTGCTGGCGGCGGTGCAGGCTTCTGCTACGATGATGAAGATAAAAGGGACTTTGGATCTTGTGCCCACTCGGCCATATCGACTCAATCAGGATAGGCTCTTTTCTGAGTCTGATGGATAGAATTCCGGCCATGGCGGCAGCGATGAAGATTTTAGATGATCTTTACCAGATCAAGAAAAAGTATAGGTAGGTTGTGCGTGGTGTTGATGGGCTCAGCACACTCATCTTTGCCTTTGGACTGCTCAGAGATATCGTATTCACGTTGTGGACCTTGCTGACTACTCCGTCTTAGCCTCCGCGACGAACTCCTAACATCCTGGCTATGCAATGGCGATAAATGGTTTCTCGCTTCCGCAAGCTCTGGTCCTCTCTGCATAACCAACCTGCACAACTTCCTGCAAGTCGTCCTGGACGATAGTCCTGCTACCATTGCTTCTGCCTTCGCGCACCACGAGCATCTCCTGCACGCCAAGTCCTCTTCCACGGCACAGTCATGGACCGCCCATGGCCTATCCTCTGTCGAGGTCTAGAAGTCCTGAGCAGCACTACTTTCCAGACTCATGGCGCTGCGTATGGAAGTGAGATATAACTTGGCAGAGAATCCTTCCACGGCGGTCAGCTATGCGTTGCAGGTCCTCTGCCAGGAGCCAACTTTCGCTGCGCAGCACTCCAGCTATGTGAACAAGAAGGTGCTGATGGGCATAGAGTAAGCTGGGAACGATGCATCTCGCGGCCATGGTAACCATGTTGCAACAGACTCGACGAAGTTGCGGCTCCGGCACAGGTTCTTGTTACTCAAGGGCTTTAGAGCGCCGATCGCGAATCATCTTATTCTGGTGATGCTTAGCAATTTCAGCACACTACGTAGTGGTGCGAAGAAGAATTCATTGGATGTGTAAAAAACATTAGAAAACCGGTGAAATACTTATACATCTACCTTGATAGTCGAAAATACTGCGGCGTCTACATTATGTAAAAGTGACTGCGGTGTCTAGCTATAATTGTTAGAACATACTCCTATGTCTAGACCTATATTGTATATATACGCCTACGTCCCTCTTGTCGTTTAACCTACTTATATATCGACGGCGAGCAGATTAAACGACGAGAGGGCATAAGACTAGGTTAATAAGATAAGTAACCCCTATCTGGATCTTGTTTCTATGTTTTATTATCTGTAGCAATAATAACTAACTAGGTTGCAGGTGTAAGGGATTTACTCTTTGCACCTATAAATACCTTTGCATCTATCTTTGTACCTATCTTTGCACCCTATATACATAGGTAATAAGTAGTAGTAAGGACCTTATGGTACTTCTGCATAGTATGTAGGTATAGGAGTATGTTTTACTAATAAAAGGCAGACATAGCAGTTACATTTTAAGTAACATAGACATAGCAGTATTTTTCATCGTAAAGGTAGATATAGGAGTATTTCACCGATTAGAAAACTGTAGAAAACGCTTATTAAGGTAACGCTCGCTCCAATGCCACACTCTATCATGTATCATTCTCTTTCTACTGCAGCTTGACCACTTCCCATACCGTAGTGCCATTGTACTCTTCCTCGCCCTCAAACCCACCAATAGTGGTGGCAAGCCATCTCATGTATGCCGGATTCTCAGTGACGATACCATAGCTGGTCAAGTTGACGTGGAAGTTCTTGCCATCGACATCGAAGTCAACCGTCAAGCCAAGCGGGCTACCGCTGTTCATCGTTGGCGGGTAGGTAGTGTCGTTGCCCCACGGACGTGCGATGACCGAGTTCTGGACACAGGTGCTGGTGATGATTTCGCCGTCTTTTGCGATGTAGGAGAGGAAGTGCTCCCCGCCGTCACGGTCGCGTGAGTCGTAGAAGACGAAGGAGTAGGGACCGACTCGGCCTTGAGCCCAGTACCAGTTTCCGACTGAATGATAGAAGTCTTGGTCTCCCCATGTCTGCTGAGCGTTAGTCGAGGCTTCTTTCCATGAGAGTTACAATGACGTACCTTATCGTGGTAGCCGACACCATAGAAACTGAGGCTCTCGCCTTTGTATGTTAGGTTGACTTCGGCATTGCCATCAGCAAGAGCGTTTGACCACCACAAGTGTGGGTGGAACTCTTGCTGGCCCCCTTCCACTGCGGGACCACAGGCGATGTGTGGTGGAGCACCATTCTACGGAAGTCAGTACCCAGACTTAACGGTGATTGATGTGCACAACGAACAGAGTAGATCTTGACAGTTCCAACAAGCTCCGACGTTGGCATGTCGAAGTCTAGCTGCCAGTACTTCCCATCCCGGCTGCTGTCCCAACTGCCGAACTCACCCCATCTCCCCTTGGAGCTGCCACCTGCAGTGAGCACTGATGCTGTCGCGGGGTACTCGTTCGCCCAGTAGTTTGTTCCATTCGGAAAGCTTCCGAAGATCTCCAGATTGAGAATCGTGGAGTTGTTCTGGAGCAGCGGGTATCCACCAGGTGATGTGGTGTAGAAATTGAAGTTCACACTAGACACATCGCCCTCGCCGCTGAGAGAGTAGGCGTGAAAATACCACCAGTCTGATACAGTGCCGTTGATTGGCGACACACGTGGTGCATCGAGACCATAGCCAGGGTAGATCTTCTGCACAATTGATGTCTGATTTGAGATCTCGGTGTCCCAGTGGGTGAGAGATGTGCTGTAGTCGACAGGCCACTGCGATGAGGAAGCTCCGTCTGAGCTCGCGTGGGGAACGGCTAGGGCGTACGGGTGGCGTCCCGCAAGGCAGGCGAGTGCCAATGAAGTGGCCCGGAGCATCATGAGTATGATGACAACGAGGGGAGGTCGGCAGGAAAGAGGACTCAGAGGGAGAGCGCCGTATGCGATATGGAGAGTCTATCACACAAATAAGGACACAGCATGGTCGAATCTTACAAAGAGCAGATCCATTGACTGTTGGGCGAGAGAAATTTCTCCGTCGCGGCATGTGGTAGACGCGTTTTGCATGCACGACCCCTCGCAGATATACTGCAAACGCGCTAGCCAGAGCTGGAGAAGACCACCAAAGTTGATGTTCTGCTACATGGAATAACTTGGCCTGCAATCGTCGTAGGTAAGTAGTTCTCTGGCGTCCGACTATCGCGTACTCTACGAACGCCTTGGTGCCAATCTTGCACTTTAATGCTGAAGTCTTGATCCTATCCTACTGCAAGTTGGCGAGGAGATCCGTTCTCACTACATCTGAGAGGTACGTGCATGAACCAGCTGATGCTTGTAGGATTGAAGACCGACGCATTCGCTCGTTCCGCAAAATGGTATGCCCGCACGGACTTTCGGGTGCTCCCATGGCTCCACTCGACTGAATGGTGATTGGCCGCTTCCCCTGCCCCTTGGTTTCTCTCGTCGGATTCCGACGACTTCACCTGCACTTCTGCAACGTGCTGAGCTTCAGGCAGATATCGTCATCTGAAGCCGTTGTCATGAAGGTACGAGCTGGTCGGTCATCTAAATAATACCCTGGCTTACCTGGTCGTAGACTGCAATCTCACATGCTATGGCCACAACCAAACGGAGCGTTGTCGGCCAGAAGCGAACCAGGTACTGGGGAAACATACCGCGAGCTTACTTGTGAACGGCCTAAGTAACCCTCGCTGGATCTGACTAGGGGTGTTCGGGGTCTGTTGCGCAAGGGTTAGCAACAGGTTGCAAACCACAGTATATCTGCGCATGCGCGCGTATTTCCATGGTCTTGGCGGTATCCACTTGTTGGCAATAACACCCCTAGATCTGACGCAGACCGGTGGTTCATGGACAGATCAACCGGTCAAAGCCACCAAAACCAACGTCTAGGATTATTCTTTAGAGCGTCAGCGACTTCGTTGTAGGGATAAGGCAAATCTCGACTCGACCGATCAATAGAGCTGGCCTTTGCGAACAATTTGCACCAAACAGGATTTTGCTGCGACGTCCCTGTACTATTGTCTTTATGGTATGCTAATACTAGCAATGGGTGATTTGATCCGTGTGGAGCGAGTGCGACTAGCCCCATTGAGCTCTGTCGTGGCCCGTCCGCAGCCAAGGCTTTAAGGGCATAGATATATCTCAGCAAGTCTCACAATGCTCGGAGCAAGCTGCTGTTCTGCTTGACCGACTCCGCGTGAAGTTCTGGCAGGGACTATTCAGCCAGCGAGTGTGCCAGGAACACGTGCTCATTGTATGCTGCAGCAGCACCTATACTGCCTGCCAGGAAGGCCAGGTAGTACCAAGTTCTGGGGTGCGGAAAGCTGATAGGCATGAAGGAGCGACAGAATGCCGAAGAGGACGGAGAGAATTGCTGCCACTGCGGTGGAGGGTGTGCAACCATTGTAGTAGTCGCTATCATCGCCTCCGGCCATATCTCAAGATCTGCTGCTGGATCGGGAGCGTAGTGGCCTTGTTTGTTGTTTGAGACGAGACTGATGATACTTACCTGGGAGCGCTTCCTGCTCATACATATACAAGTGCACAAGTGAGGCGAAGCAGCCATGGAATCGATACAACCTCCAGGATCGAGTACTACCATCAGCACTTAAGACCACGATGAAGCAGAACTTCAAGACTTCATCGTGGTGCCCTTCGGCCAGATCCCGAGGCGGTGTACGCACTGAGGCCGTCCTTGTGCATAGCTATACAGCGTTTTGCTGTCATACCGGATGATTATGGGACTCCTGCCGGAGATCTTCAGCTCATGATAAGGCGTGGCCAACATGGATCCTGTGTTGTCAGCACCATAGACCTAGAGTGGAAAATATTCCGTACATTTTCCCATGACTACGCTCGATGTCGCACAGCCCGAAGCAATTATTGAAGCATACAACTCCTGCATTCACGCTATCCCTAAACAGGATCCTACAGTGTCTTTTTAGGAAGGTGTTATCAAAGGGACTAGCTGTTAAGCATTGAAATGTCGCGCATCTGTTAGTCTATGCGAGAGCGCTGTGAAGCAATAATCAACAAGAATAGAGGCCATGCTAGCTGGTAAGCTACGCCGAGCAGTGCAACATCCTTCCTTATAGGGGATCGTAAAAAGACAGGGGTTGTGTAATTATAGCTTACCTAGTCAGGGCTGTATACTCGTTCCAAGTCATGTACATTCGTCAAGATAGCGGAGTTGATTCAACGAAGCTCCCTGGTCATACTGTCGTACACGTGTACTACCTCGTGTAGTCTCCCCTGTTTGTAAAGTGCCTACGTCCGCTCCTCTCTGATAATCAGTTATGCTACGTCCTCCACGTATATAGAAGCGTATATATATGATAGTGAAAAAAACAAAAACAGAGGGGACAATACCCCTTATTTGGACGAAACAGGTTTCATCGAAGGAATAGGGGCTGCTTAAACGATGCCCAGCATTGTACAGTCGTCAAGCTTGACTAAGCCGACGGAGTAGCTGTCGGTGGCGTCCTGTCTAGGGCCTCGTAGCTTGCAATGATGCTTGCAGACCACGCGGCTAAAGCTGCAGAGTCCGTAGGTGGCAATGGCACAAACGCGTTTTTGTGTGTAGCGTTCGCAGTGCCGTTGCTAGCCAGGCTCGGAGACACCTTCTCGAGTCCATTGGGGATATCGACACCGCTGATCAGGCGGTCAAAGTGTGCAAATGCAGCTTGTGGCTGGTAGTAGGGCACTTCGTGACCAGATTCGTAGATTCTCGTGAAAGAGAAGTTGCCGCGCTCACGAGTCTCGCCGTATTCAACTCCGCTATATACGAATGGCTCGTACCCAGCAGCGTTGAACTCGGCCTTGTGCGTGTGGTTGAGTTGCAGGCTGACAGCCTCTCCGCCGAACCAGTTGCAGATGTAGTCTGCAAAGCATCGTTAGTGTGCTGTAAGGGAAAAATTCAATGGTCAGAATATGACTCACCAGCATCACCATAGACCAAGCCCACGCGTACACCACTGGCGATGATGTCCTGCAGATCTAGCAAGAAGTTGGGGTAGACGTAATCGCCAGTATCCTGGAATTGATAGTAGACGTCATAGTTGGTGGTAGTGTAGTTGACAGAGACACCAATAGCCTGCTGAATATCGGCCTGGTTGAGGTAGTCTGGGAAGAAAGATGGTGGCGTAGGGTCATCTGATGGATGTCGAATATCGTAGGTTCCTCTGTCGCCATAGTTGTAGTAGGGACTCTCCACGTTATCCCTGCACATGTCCTGGGCCGCGGCACACAGCGCAGCAACCGCAGGGCTCTTCGCTGCGACGTTGGTGATTCTTCCTCGTACGAAGCCTCCGCGGAGTTCTTGTGCGGCCGACTCACAGCTTTGGATCTGGTCCAGGCAACCGCCAATCATGTTGTTGGCGAATTTGGCATAGTTGTATACCGTCTCGTTGTAGGCAGTGATGTTGTACGTGTTATGAATAGCAAACTCTGGGTAGTAGGCCCCCTGGATCGTCTCTGAAATAATGCTGTTGATCAATGTCAGAGAGTTGAATTCCATAGCATAGCCTGAAGTCGAGCCGTTCTTGATCTTCTCATTTTCTTGGTAGAAGTAGTTGAAGAACGAAGGTCCATAGTGGCCTCCATAAGACTCTGTAGCAAGGTTGAATTTTCTTCGCTTCCCGGTACTGTTGCCTTCAAGCTTCGGGATTCCTGATAGAAACCCTTGCAGAGCATGCCAAGCGCCGACCGCCGCCAGATCTGTTGTGCTGATTTCGCCAACATTAACCGGGTCGAGGATGGGATAAGTGCCATCGACATCGGCCTGAGAGGCATTGAGAAACTGGCCAGTCCAGGTTCCAAGGCTGCCTTCCTGCTCTTTGGCGTACGAGAAGCCGACGCCGACAGGCTGACTGAGGAACAACATGTTGGAAACATTGTTCCACGACCAAGGATTGAGAACTGTTGTGAGGTTCTCCGTAATGCGACATGGACCCAACTCGTTGAAGAGACCTATCAACGAATCGGACCCTGGACCACCGTTCAGCCACAGCGTAAAGTCATCATTTGCTGGATCGCGGCGACTTTCGAAGAACCAGAAAAAAATGTGGACGTTGGGTGCGATATCGATATAGCCAGAGTATGAATCAACTCCTGGGGTCGTCTCGCAGATGCCCGCCTTTCCGGGCTCCTTATAGCGAATCTTGACGCCCGTGGGTGTAGTAATGGTCTTGTAGTCAGTGACATTTGCTGGGAACACGACCTGTCGCTTGTTGATGTTTCCCGGAGCTTTGCCATGGAACATTGGACCCAGTGACGCCTGCACTGGTGCCAAGGAGGCAATCAGCGCCGCTGTCGATAAGAAGGCTTTAATCAGCATTGTAAAGATCGAGGTCAGCCGCAACGCAAAAAACGAATGTCGAAGTGCGGTCTCCTTCAGAGCGAAAAAGAGCAGAGAGGGATTTTTTTGGGAGTTTAGAAGTCTTCACCATTTGTGCACGGTCCCGCCTGACACCACACTTTCACTAAACTTAGGTGGTGCTCATCAAGTAGATGGGTAAGACCTCTATCCAGCGAGAGTCAGGGCAAGAAGATCCTCCACGACCACAGCGGGATGCGACTCCCTCTCTGCAAGTGTCCATCATTCGTATCGCGACATGGATCTTGTGTTCAACTGCCTCTTCGCGGTGGTCATCGAAGCGGCCAGGTGCGTACCTGCGCCATGTTGCACTGTCGTTGTGCCCTGTCGTTGCACCGTCCTGTACGACGGTCGAGACGCCCGGGTTGATAAGACCTAATCCAAAGCGAAACACTCCGAGCTGCCCATAGGCGATATATCGGCGTCGTCGTTCCTGATATCAAGCGTCAGGTCGGTGAAGTAAGCCGGCCTGCCCAGATGAAGTGCCTGCTTGCTGTGTGTGTACAGTACCCGCTCGAAGATTTGGGGAAAAGGTCCACAACAGGCAAGTCACCGCTGTCCGCATTGTGTATCGCTTGAGACACTGTAGCACGCATCATGAGATTGGAGTGCCGCGTGTTGCTGATACGAGGCGGAAGACCCTGGTAGGACTAGCGCACAAAGCAGGATGTCAATCTTCAGCTTTTATCGTACCCCATCCTAGCCCTTGGTCTAGCCACCCGGAAGTTTACAGGAGCCTGTTAAACAGCGTGGTCCGCAATCAAAGAAAGGAGGTCTGCGCACTAATAAAGGCGTCGCCTCAATTTCGCAAGCCCGTCCGGATCCTGCTCGGCAAGTACTGGTCCCTTCGCTAATTTAGTACTAGCTTATGCCCTAGGATCTAATATTCTCCGATCCTTAGATACCTTGTTTAGAAAGTGGGTTTGTTGTCCAAATGGCCAACACTATATGTGCCCACCACTGTTGATATGTTGACACGGTTGTCACCACGTGCAGCTACGATATTGACGTAACGGACACCTTGGTGCACCACACCTTGAAGGAACAGTGTAAATCTGTACTGAACAGCTACAAGAAGCTACCAGTATCGTCATCAAGTCATCAAATCATCGAACAACATCCCAACGGATGTCACCGTCCACCGCAACCGCACAACATAAGCTTGAAGAACCGCCCGCCAAACGTTGGAGTTTCATCATAGCGTCGTCTTTGATGCTCGTAAGTCGACGTTGAAGAAGTCTTCTTCCACGCGAATTTCATTCTCAACGGCGCTTCCTCGTCGTCCTCGAAGAAGCAGGCAGGATATTGCGCGCTATTTCGTCGCAGGAGAGACCCAAACGATGTCCTTGGGCCAGGAGTAGGTGCTGTGGAAGGCGATGTGATGGTATCGTCGGACCATCTACTCTGCTTTTCAGGCATGGAGGACATATTGGAAGCGACTCGCGTCCTGTAAGTGCTTGATGCTGAGTCTGATGAAAAGATTCGAAGTGGTATCCGCCCGTGCTTGTCACGATTGCCCGAGATGAAGCTATCGTTGCGACTGCGAACAGAGCTTGATATGCTTTCCTTCCGCGGACGGTGGCATCGATCTGGTGGCGAGGTTATAGAGCTAGTGTTGCTTCCTGGTGTGCCGTCCCATTGACCAAGCGGTTCGACAAGGGTGATAGTAGGTCTTCGGGCCGGAGGTGTCACTTCCTTGATGACTGGAAAGAGGCTATAGCCATGATTCAGCGCGTTGTGCCTTGGCTCACTACTCGGCGGCGACACCGGAATCAAATGCCGCTGTTCCCGCTCGGCGTCGGCTTCGGCATTGGTCAAGCATGGTATTGTGGTAGCGATAGAGGGTGTTGGGGTGGGCGGAAGGCCAAAGTCGAATTGCTCGATCGCTGAGTCAACCTTGGGCGTGGGCGGCGGTGGAAGTTCGGGACTCTTCAATGAAGGGGTTCGCACTCTGGTGTAGTAATCCAATATTCCCAGTGAGATCTCTGACTGTCGTGTATTGTACTGCGATGCTAGATTCGGTGATCCCATGCGACAGTCTCGCACAGCTGGAGAGTCGCGATGTGGCCATAAACCAGAGAGGTCCCGATCGACAATCTGCGGATCGCATGGAGTTTCCTTAGCCTGGTCCGAAGCACTGTTCTCTGAGTATTGATGCGACGATTTCGAGTTGGGCGGCGTCTGAGGTGGCCTTGGGGGTATATTGAGTGGCTTGGGGCGCAGTGCGTGATGCGAATTGCTGGAATATCGTGACTGCCCCCTTCCTGGCTGGCGAAAGATCCTGGCATTCAGCTTTGTGGGCCGTACAGGAGTCCAGTCCTCTGCATTGAGTATCCGAGTCGTCATGTTGACTCAGTTTCGGCGGCAAATGATGAGCACGATGAGGAACTGATCAAAAGCGACCTACTGCGAACACCGTGTTTGGGACATGCCTGCCACATTCTCCTTCTACATATACGAACAGAGATCCCGCTGTCGTGGACGTGAGGGGTGGAATGCAGACTCCTCGATCTGTCAACAGAAGTCAGGCACTACCGGATGCGTGGGAGAGACCTGATGGCCGCCGATCTCTTGCATGAGCTCTTGTCTTGTGCTTGGCTGCTTCGAGAGACAGATTTATGGTCTGCGCCAATCAAAGGTAGGTGAATGACGCAATTTAGACTGCTGCGGGTTAAGCAAGGGGCATTTGCTGGCTCGAAGATATTGAACATGTAAACAAGTCAGAAGTGCTGGAAGTCGTTGCTAGCCACAAATCCAGTATTCAATGGCGACAAATGCGTCGTCTTCTTGGGCAATGGAAAGCGTGCAGTAGGACATTTGTGCGCGACACATCTTGTCGTCGAAGATAGCTGTGGTGGTAATGATGCAAGGAGTGCCGAATGGCGAAGGAGTACTTCTCAATGTCAGGAGACCATGGAGGCAGCATTGTTGAGCTGTGGTCAAAGGAGAGCTAGTCCTCCATGAGACATGACCTTGCTATGGTTCGCCAGGAAGCCGTGTCCGAGAGTCTTTAAGAGAAGGAGTGGTGGGGTGGTGTTCTGTAGCATTGTTGCAAGGTTCACAGTCCTAGGAGCTTTTCGCCACTAGAGTGGTCGACGTACTGTACACGCAGTGGGAATGATGGGTGGTGCAACGAGAAGGGGAACGGTGATGCCGTGTTGTTGGAGTTGCAGTTTCTCAGCCAAGACAAAAGTGCCAGGGATCCTTCTCGGATCTCCTCAGCCAAACATGAAAGTTGACCCTTTCATGGCCAATCACATTTCGATAACCGTCACAGGGCAGAAAGACAAACACACTCCGCTGACATCGACGGTCACATTGTGGCCTTATTAGCATGATATATGGGCATCGGTATCTTCTTCGGTCGGTCCTGTCGCCTTGTACAGATGCCGTAACAGCAGCGAGAGTTC
Organism: Mycosphaerella arachidis; assembly: GCA_001297265.1. Classification (NCBI taxonomy): domain Eukaryota; kingdom Fungi; phylum Ascomycota; class Dothideomycetes; order Mycosphaerellales; family Mycosphaerellaceae; genus Mycosphaerella; species Mycosphaerella arachidis. The sequence goes on from LIHB01000148.1 coordinate 30,176, forward strand.
CCAATGGCCACCCCTTTCCATGACCTAGCGTGTGTTGGCAATGCAGTGCGACTCAAAAAGCGCGAAAACGAAGCTACAGCATCAAACTCATAGCCGCCGGCATGGCGAATGCCTCTTTTGACTGCTTTGTCGCCTCTTGCTGAAGCCAAAGGCTGCTGTTCCGATTATCCTGCACGGCATACGTCCGAAGCCCAGGGAGCCGCTGGGTCTTTGACCCCGATCAGTCCCTATATCTTGACCACAACATCGTGCTGTTCAATCGCGAGAATGGAAGTTATCTGGTTCGCTATCTGTTGTACCGCACTGTGCAGCATAACGATGCTCTGAACATCATGTTGAGAGCACAACAACGTCGAAAAGCAACGCAACTAGAGCGAGCTGCTCTTAGCTTATGTCCGAGCACAAGTGGAATGAATCCCCTGGCCAGAGGTGGCGCCGGTTTGTCAACACGAAGTTGCACTCTCAAAGTTCCTGGACAGCACAGGACGCACTGTTAACAACGGCCATCTCGACTTCCATCCAACTCCTAATCCGAATAATCCAAATGATCCTCTGATATTGCCGAAATGGAAAAAGACTAATTGCTTCTTCAGCATTCCTGACAAATTATGCAATCGGATGACCCAGACCAGCGACTTGCTCGCTTGGCCTATCCTAGTACTGGGCGTCTTCAAATTCCTCTGGATAATTCTAGCTCTGTATATCGGCAGACGCTCGGTCTTCGTCTTCTCTACATTCTTGCTCTGCGTTGCTTACCTGTGGGGAGCACTGGCAAAGTCATTCGGAACTCTGTTCTGGTTCAACATTCTCGCCGCTTTCGCCGAGTTTGCCAGTGAGGCTCTCTCAGCTTCGATTGTTGAAGACGTCTACATCCTGCATGAACGAGCCAAATTTATGGATTGGTACATGAAATCAACGCCAGAAAGGCATCAATCATCGTGCCCAAGTGCCAAAGAAGACTTTCACCCAATCCCTCAGCTTCTGGCCAGGCGTCACCAAAGACACAAATCTCGTCAACCTTTTCCTCCTCTCCCATCCCAATCCTCGCATACCCATCGTTGATCCTCGCATTCCTAGGATCCGCAGTGACGCTCGCGTGGGTCGTCGCCATCAATAACCTCAACAGCTTCATCCTGCAAGCACCGCCATAATCCTGGTCTCCACCAGTCAATGGTTTTATCAATATTCCCGGCCTGATCGGAAACCTCGTCGGCGCCTTCATCGTTGGACGGGTCGTGGATCGATGTAGGGACAGGCGCAGCAGGAAGAACGATGGCAACTTTAAGCCGGAGACAAGGCTACATCTACTTCGAGCGTTGAGAGTTCCAGCCGGATGCCTCGCCTTCAGGTATGGTGTTGCACATACTCTTCACTGGACAAGCCTGTTGTATGGGAACGGGATGGTGTCCGTCGGATTGACAGCGGTGCCGACTATGATGATGACTTATGTATCAGACTCATACCTGCCCGTCAACGCCGATTTTCAGAAAGGCCGAAGCTATATTCCTTCCCGGCCCTGGATGGCATACATGGGCGGTATCGCTTTCTTTGACTTGCCCTTCGACAAGATCGAATGGACAAGTGACTATCGGTCTCCTTGTTCATCTAACAGCAGACTACTGTAGGCATGCGGCATTCCTCCGCCACCAATCTGAAGAAACCCGGACCAAAATTGTCGCCAGAAGTCTGTACTTCAGTCGCCGCAGAGGCAAGGCAGGAGACATATGTCTTGTTTGGGACAAAGAAGAGTTTGACAAAAGCTCATTGTGAGGTGTAATTGTTGGAAAGCTGAAATCTGAGAGCCCTTCGCCGATACAGAGGCACTACTTGCTCATCATGCGTGAAAGCGACGACGAGGCTGTGTATGAGTGTGTCGGGGTCTGGTTTCTGCGAAAAGATTCCATGGTGTTGCAAGACGAGCTGGAGAACGTGATAGTCTGTCAGGCACTTTTGGTCCATTATCAGAGAGCACGATGCTCGGGATCTCTGTGCCTGACTGCCCCGGGCGAGTAACTGCATCGATGAGTGGTTGGTGAAGAGTCACACGGCAGAATTCTATATGGTGGCTCCAGCGCATCATATCCGACCTCCAAGAACAGAGATCCGCGGCATGCACCTGGAGTCGTTGGTTGTGATAGTGACAAAACGAAACGGAATATCAATACATGCTGTAGTTCGAAAAGGAATTGGGCCACGTCCAGATTCTCACAGCAGAACCATACCGTCTGTGAGATGATCTTACGAATCCGGGAGGCCCAAGATACTCCCGCTTCAGGAGTAGCAGACGATCCGTTATGTCATCATCATGCCATGATCTTGTTTGGATCGTGCTCTCTCACAACACACATACCAATACAGCCGTCCACGGGATGTATAAGGGTTTAGTGGGACGAATGCCTGATGGCCCGGATAGGAGTATTTGCTGAGAGCCACCTCGAGCCCCCTGCCAACTTCTGCTCTCGTGCCAGTGGCCTTCCCGCTGTTGGATCACACGATTCGCAGCATAGCCGTCTTGCACAGTAACGCGTCAGTTGATGGCCGCCCTCGACGGGACAGTTGTCCAAGGATTGTTCCGCGATTCCAACTTGATATATGGTGGCTGGCATTCGCATGCAGCAAACCCTCGAGCCGATCTGCTACTATCACCAGCTGAACAATGATTGACATCGCTTGGAACGCTCCGTCCACAAGCGGCCCGCCAGGAACATGCGGGCCAAGGACTGCAACGCCTTGAATTGTGAGTGGGGTTCCATCTTTCGACGTGAGCACCATCACTGCACCGCTTGGTTCACCCAATTAATACACGAACAGATTTTTCAACAACCGGCTCTTTCACAGTCACAATGCCCTCCCGTAAACCATCCTCGGACACCGCCCACGTTTGAAGCAAGCCTCCTAATGTGACTGTCATCGAAGCGAACTACATTTCGAAGGTCTACGTATCGCTTTCTCCGGCCAAGATGCCTGCTATTACGTAATCAATTCCTTCGACATCCGTGAGCCAGAGGAGTACTTATGGACGATGCTAGCCTACGAGATTGCAGCACTAAGCGGTCTGGAACATTTCATCTGCAGCGGAGCGCGGAACCGCGTGAGTGACAATGGCTTAATGAGGCGTATCGGAACAGCCATAATGTGGTAAAGGCGAACTGATCGGCTTGGTTGCAGCAACAGAACAGCAACACTTAGCCGTTGACCATCGTTCACGTTGGTGTGTAGGCTGAGAAGTTGGTTAGTGTGCTCTATCCAATGAAGCAGGGCGAGGAGTCCATCTTCGCAGCTCCGGTCCACAAGGGGGGATGTCATCCCCTTGATGCCGCTGGAGAACTTAGGGACTACTCTGGCCTAGATTCCCCAGCATCCTGCTGACTTCATTGGTCATTCCGTTGATGCTGGAGCCAAACCTTCAACCAGGCCAGAGATCGTCCTACGTCTTCACCAGTGCTACGAAGAAGAAAGCTCGTTTCCAGCCCTATCGCACAAGACCAGTGGTATGAAGGCTCGAGCAATAAAGGCCTCGACCCTGAAAGTTGGTTTGTCAAAATAGCCATTTGCAGATGATCCAGCCACTTTCACGGTCAGGAAAACTTCTGGGTCTTGGTGGAATATATGGAGGGACAATACGAAAGCGAACGGAGATCGCGGCAGGACAAAACCCAGGCGATCCGCTGTCCATACAAGGCCCGATTGCCACGCTGTCCGAATGGATGGAGAAGACTGGTTACCAGGCAGAGCCTAAAGAACCGACCAAGATGAGACGAGAAGCGGCTTCTAGCGCTTGATGTCCGGGTCATTGACTGTGGGAGAGGGCAGGATCGTGGGCACCAGCCAGTCTGGACCGCCTGCGGTGTTTCTAGGATGCGCAGGTGGTAAGCTGCGCAAGTGAGAAAGGAGTTATTCTGTCTGGTCATAAATTTTGAAAGGCTACTACGCACTGGCTGATTTCCACCTCTGGTCGTTACGTCGTAATGCACCTCTCAATTCCGGAGTGTCCCTCTCTCAGCTCAACAACGGATCGGAATGAGCCAAAACGTTGTGTGCTACAGCAGGTCGATAGAGCCAGTCTAGTACGAGAGGCGTGGCGGTCTCTGTGGTTCCTCTCCTGTCGGCAAAGAATGCATCGATGATCTCTATTATTTCCTGGCTGACGATTCTGATGGAGCGACATGACTGCAATTTACTCTCCTTCTTGAGACTCCCTGGTGGCTCGAAAAGACAGGATGTGCGAAGCAGCAAGATTGCACTTCGTGTGGTCAGTAGCGATTTCTTTCGACGATGGCCAGGGACTTTTACCTGCGGCATGTCATGATCAAACAGAAGCAGCAGACGTTATTCTCCTGCTCGTCGGTCGTGCTGAGACGCTCTGAAGCAAACAAGTTGCGAAGTGGGGTTGTTGTGCCGGAGGTAAGATGATCTTCTCTTCGAGAAAAAGCCCGAACCCAGCTCTGTATCGTTTCGACGAGATCGATGTGACTGACTTGGGTATGATCCTAGGCTGCGGCAGAAGCGGCCTGGCTAAAGGAGAATATGTCTTACTTCAAACAGGAAGCGTATGAGTTCAACAATGACGTGGCCAAAGAAATGCTGGAGGAGATCAAAGGAAGTCAGCTCTCGAAGGTATAGACGGGCAGTCGTGTGACAGTATGGGCGCAGTCCAGATACAAATGTATCCAATATTTGCTGCATCTGCTTCTAGCCACCTCGTCCCGATCATGTGCTTGGCCAAAGCTTTGGCCTGTCCGGTGTTTCTCAAGGTGAAGTACAAGAGTATGGTTCTTTTAGCTTGCGATGCTCGGATTGACAACAAAATGACTTAGCATAGCCAGCCAAGCTTCTGTCGGAGCCACGTGTGACGTGACATAGCTTCATGATATTGACATCATCGTGTGATGCCTAGTCGGACCCCGACATATTTTGGGCAGATTCCAAAGAGACTTGTCAAAACGTCGCACTCAGTGGATCAGATCTTGAGAAAGATGCGGTCAGGTCTGGAAATTCGACGCATTGGCAGCGACAGTCGTACAGGTAGGGAGCTAGTCGGTACGGAGATGTAACCATAGACGAATCCTCAAAAAGCTTGGCGCTTTTCGGAAGTCTGCCAAAGCTCGGTGTTCCGTTGACGCCCCAAGATCCGAGAAAATCATGTGCCAATCGTCAGCTCAGCTACAATCCAAGCTCAATGCCTGATTTTCCTCTTACCGAGATCTCAGTGTCGACTGGCAATTCGCAAAACATCCTGGCGTAGCGCCAAGCCTTCAGCAACACCAGTAAACTTCAGCATGTCGTACGGAACAGTGTACACCCGTGACGTAAGTGCTCAGTTACAGTCGTGTCAAGATCCAGACTGACGAGCCTCCCAGGGCAACCCTCGCACGGTCTCAATCCGCGCCATAGCAGCTGCGGACGGCATCGACATCGACTACAAGTTCGTTGCAGGCGCCAAAGAAGCAGGGGAAGAGTACCTCGCCCTCAATCCCCTCGGGAAAGTCCCCACCCTCGTACGCAGCGATGGCTTCGTCCTCACCGAAACCTTGGCGATCAACCTCTACCTCGCCCAGCAGAACCCCAATACAACTCTTCTTGGCTCTACTCCCGAGGAATACGCGACAATAATCCGCTGGATGTCGTTCGTGAACAATGACGTGTACGATGTGTTGGGTGGTTGGTTCCTCCCCTTGATCGGCCGCAGGCCTTACGTCAAAGAGTCCGTCTTGGAGCATATCGACCTGACCGAAAAGAGGTTGAGGATGATCGAAAATCAGCTGGCAAAGAGTCGATACCTTGCAGGTGATAAGTTGACGCTTGCGGATCTGTTCGTTTGTGGACTTTTGGCGGCGGGCTTTCAGTGCTTCTTTGGGAAAGAGTGGAGGGAGTCGCACCCGGAATTCACGAGGTGGAGCAGAGATGTGTACCACCAGGAGATTTACCAGCAGGCACTGGCGCCGGAGAAGAGAGGAAAGTTGTTTGAGATTGAAGTTGCGTTGCCCAACGAGCCATTTGAGGATCCCACGAAGTTTGCGAGGTAGATATTGGAATGATAGATTTGTGCCTGAAGAAGTAGCCGTCCATCACCTTGTGCTGTTCGACAGTCGGAGGAGTTCCCTGCTCTCTTTGAACTTCTTTCAGACTGCTCGACGTATCATGAGAGTTGCCCTACTATTGTACCTCGCGTAGGAAGTCTGGATGGCATCCTTATATCGTCGTCGCCGTTGGTAGCGTGCAGTTCTGCTTTGGTAGCACGTCTTCGAGATAGGCAGACCGCATTCCCATCCTTCCGAGTCTATGCACTGTAGTGTCGTTTGCCTCTGGCGCATGTTGTCGTTGAAGTCGAAAAGGGCGAGGGAGGCGGAGAACACGGTGATGACCGAGTCCCGATGGCTTGGCGGAAAGCACTCCGCTTTCCGCCAAGCCATCGGGACTCTGCCAAGCCACAGTCTCCGACCGACAGCCGTGAGCGTGAGAGCGCCCGATTCGTGGGATCACCCTGCCTCGCCGCTACCCACTCCGATGCCGATGGCCGCCACCGTTCTGCCACCGCCAATGCTGTTTCATGGCCAACTCCGCGGAGTTCAGCACGATCATCCCACGCGTAGAATCTCATTTGTCGCTCATACCGATGTCGAGCAGAGAGCAGAAGCGCGAGCTTTCTCCCCTGGCGATCTGGGCCCGGTGGAAGCAAGAGCCTGCGATCTCACCAACACCACACTGCGAGGAAGATGCGTCCCGTGTAGCTGATAGACGATCGTGCTGTGCAGTCCTTAGGGAAGCGACATGTCATCACTCTGGAGCACGAAGGAAAGAGATAGGAAGATCGTGCACCGAACCCGAAGCATGAAGCTATACCATTGCCAGGGACATTCGATTCATCGGGAAACAGGTGCGAAGCCCTTCGATATGCGGCCCAGAATTTATTAGTTCAGCCGGCATGATGAAATCCGTCAGAAGTATGGGCGTCTTTTGGGCGTCAGCTGCACCAATCTGCACTGACCTGCGTTGGTGTTCTGAACAGTCTGCTCCGAGCTGGAAAAAAAATCTACGTGACATCTGTGGCGTACGGACAAGTTCATGCTGATGGAAAGACGATGGCGACTTCTTGCGTGATTTGCCTCCAAAGAGCATGGGGGCCGCTTCAAGTCGCAATGAAGGATCAAGAGTCAAAGATGCGATGCAACATCAATAGAGCGAATTTTTTTCATAACCCGGGCCTGCCTTAGACGGCATAACAATGAATTCTGCGGCATATTCGAGGCTCGGCGATGGCGACATCGAGCCCTGGTTAGCCTGATGAATCACTTGCCGTCCACGCTATCGTATGTGGCGAGTCCCAAGTTCCTTTCGAGAGACCGATAAACGACATCAACTCCTACTAATCATTCATCAGCCTTACGAACTCCATTCCAACTTCTAGAACAAGACAAGCATGCCCCTCCACCGTCCCACGCGAACAGGTGCACAGAGTGGTGTTCCCCGTCTAGGCGGGGACCGTTTCCCGAAAATTTGGGTATGGCGTGCTTATCAACACCAACAACACGATCAGCCATGCACCAATCGTCTTCCACGAACCAGCCGTGCGGAACATTCTTTCACATGCCATGGCTTACCCTTTCCAAAAGCGTACAACCAAGTCCTATTTCTTTCGTAACATTTTGCATGGCATAATTGCATTAGTGTTGGCCCGGATGGCGATGCGTTCTTCCAAGGTAGTATGATAAAGAGACCATGTCCTCTCCAGCTGCCCCTAACCACGACGCTTCTTCGCCATCGAGACCACTCCTTGGAGCACCATCAACCATGAAGTGGCGCAGTATAGACAAGACGTACGGAACGGCCAATACAGTCTCCTCCTCCGACTCTCGCAAAGACGACAGCGACATCACCCAGGACCTCCAAGATGGCGGTACCCACTCCTCCAAACGCCAGATCGGCGTGATCTCTGCCTCCTTCTTGATCTTCAACCGCATGATCGGGACGGGGATTTTCGCGACCCCCTCCGGAATCCTCTCCCTCACCGGCTCCGTCGGGCTGTCCCTCTTCATGTGGGTAGCTGGTATGCTCATCGCGGCCGCCGGCATGGCCGTATACCTCGAATTCGGCACCGCGATTCCCAAGAATGGTGGCGAGAAGAACTATCTCGAGTACGTTTTCCGTAAGCCGCGGTTTGCTGCTACGGGGTTCTATACGGGGTATGTCCTTTTACTTGGCTGGGCGGGTAGTAATAGTGTGGTGTTTGGGGAGTATATTCTTCATGCAGCGAATGTGGAAGTGGGACGGTGGAACCAGAGAGGGGTGGGGCTGGCGTGTATCACTGCGGCGTTTTTGGTTCATGGATTGGCATTGAAGTGGGGATTGAGACTGCAGAATTTTCTGGGAGTTGTCAAGCTCATTGTGATCCTGATTATTGTGGTCGCAGGATGGGCGGCGCTCGGCGGTGCGTTGAAAATCGAGAAGCCGCATAATTTCGACAATGCGTTCGAGGGTACGACGGGGAGTGCGTATGGCGTTGTTACGGCGCTGTACAATGTCATCTGGAGTTATATCGGGTACTCAAACGCCAACTATGCCCTCTCGGAGACGAAGAACCCGATCAAGACGTTGAAGCTTGCGGCGCCGATGGCATTGGGGAGTGTGGCGGTGTTGTATATGTTGGTCAACATCGCTTATTTTGCAGCAGTCCCCAAGGAGGAGATCCTATCTTCAGGACGAATCCTGGCGGCGAGCTTTTTCAAGAATGTGTTTGGCGGAAGCGCGGACAGGGCACTATCGGTTTTTGTGGCGCTTTCTGCGTTTGGGAATGTCCTGAGTGTCATCTTTTCGCAAGGACGACTGGTGCAGGAGTTGGGCAGGGAGGGCATTCTGCCTTTTTCGCGATTCTGGGCTTCGAATCGACCTTTCAATGCGCCCCTGGCTGGATTGTTTGAGCACTGGCTGGTGTCGGTGATCATCATGCTGGCGCCGCCTCCAGGTGATGCGTACAACTTCGTTGTCAAGTAAGTGCCCCCCCCCCCCCCCCCCCCGATGCTTCGTCTGACAGCGTGCTAACGATCATCCCAGTGTCATCTCGTACCCACTCGCGATCGTCAATTCCTTCGTCGCTCTTGGTCTGCTCTACTTATACTGGAACAAAGCCGAATGGAACTGGTCACCACCCTTCAAGGCGACATGGCCTGTGGCGTTGTTCTTCTTTTTGAGCAACGTCTACCTGGTGGTCGCACCCTTCGTGCCACCCACCGACGGCAACGCCATCTACGAGAGTTTGCCATACTACCTTCACTGCGTCGTCGGCTGGGGTATCATTGCTGGTGGCGGTGTGTACTGGCTGGTGTGGGCCATCATCTTACCGAAGATCGGCAAGTATGAGCTTGTGCGAGAAGAGCATGTGGATGAGCTTGACGGATGGTCGAGGTACCAATTCGTGAGGAGGCCGTTCGCAAATAGGTAGTTCGCAGATGAACTACTCCCGTCTCACTGTCCTGGGCTTCCGCGGGCCCCTCTGTGTCGGAATTTGACCACAATTACTGACCAGCATCTTCCCTTTCTCTCTTTTCGTCACGAACATGATCTCGTCTCATCAATTTCCAGCTCTTCCCAAAAGGCCATGCCATATGATGTCCGTCACTTCCCGATCTCTGGTTCCTGGGCGAGATCATGTCAACCAACCTTCGCCAATCGATGATCCGTGAGGCGTTCAGGTAAACAAGCCACTCCCCTCAGCAACAATTGACAGGTGCGGCTGACCAGGCCAACCCTGGAGCATCCGGCTTAACCTTAGGAATGGTTGTCTGGAAACATCTATAACACTTCCAAAGGTTCGTGCATTGAAAGTGCCTGCGTGAGACTTTTTCTTCCACGCTGTGCCAGTCGTGACCAGAACTCACTGCTGCAACGACCTGGAGCGACTTCCACACAGTTCTGTGTTTATTTGACGACGACGACATCAACATCATCCTGGTACCGATATGATGACCTATCTTTTGACCACTGTGCTACTGGCTTTTGCAACGTCAGCAGCTGCAATCTCAAAGGCGGCGCGTCCAGATCATGGCTGGATCAAGCGTTCTGTGGCGCCTCACGATTCGGTGATAAAGTTGCACATCGCAATTCGTCAGGAAGACCGCGGTGCTGCGATTACTCGACGTCTTGTCCAGGCTTCTCATCCCGAAAGCGATTGCTTCAGGCAGCATCTGTCGTCGGACGAGGTAGCCGGTCTATCGAGGCCCTCTCGAGACAGTGTTCAGCAGATTGAGGACTGGCTTCGCCAACATGAATTGTGGTCTGCAGCGAAGCTCTCGACTGGCATGTTTGAGGTCAGGACCACGATCGCCAAGGCCGAGAAACTCCTCAACGCAACCTATTCTCTATTCTCAGATGGGAAGAGTGATGTCGTGCGGACCGAGCTGTATCACCTACCAGATGACGTTGCTGAGCATGTTGACTTTGTGACTCCTACCACCATCTTCCCGGAACCTAACAACGAGCAAGAAGCCGTTCTGGCATCGCGGACGGTCTCGGAGGAAACTCTGCAGAAGCGAGCAAGTTGTGGAGCACTGGACGTCACTACACCAGAATGTATCCGTAAACTTTATGGCATCAAGTATACTGCTCAGCCAAACCGCACGACCTTCGCCATCTACGCCACCGAGGCATCTGTATACAAAGCGGGCGATCTGCAAAGATTCTTGGAGCAGTACAACAAGCCTGCAGCAGCCGCACGACCCTCGTACATTATCGACGGCACAGGAGATCCAGCCAATGGCGATGGCGGTATTGGAGCAAAGTTCGAGACTGCTCTGGATACACAAGTTCTAATGGGCCTGGCGTGGCCTGCACAAGGTATTCTGTATGATCGTGGAGGCATTTTCGGGCCGAAAGTTGGACAGACGTATGACAACTTCTTGCAGTTCCTGACGGAGCTCAGGACTATGCCAAATCCTCCGAGTGTTGTGTCTTTCTCGGAAAGTCAGCCGGAGAATCGTTTCGACTCAGACTATGCTAATCGCATTTGCATCGAAATGGCTGCAGTTGGCCTGCGAGGAGTGACATTGGTTTTCTCAAGCGGCAACAACGGCGCCAATGGTCAAGATGGCAATAGCCAGCACAAGACAGTCTTCGAGCCGAAGTTTCCTGCAAGCTGTCCCTGGGTACTAGCAGTCGGTGGGACCACCAACCTCGCTGATGAACAAGCTGCCACAAACCAGACTATTCCACCTATGAGTCGTCTTGGTTTCACTGCATCTGGAGGAGGATTCTCAAACTACTTTCCAGTGCCCGCCTGGCAGGCCAATCATACCAGCAGCTACATCAAGAACTTTGTGCCAGAAGACTACAAGACAAAGTCCGGGTTCAATGCTTTTGGTGCTGGCATTCCCGATGTCAGCGCTTTCAGCACTCAGTTTCCCACCTTTGTGGAAGGCTTCCCGACGGCGCTGCCGATAGGTGGGACCAGCGCAGCAGCGCCAACGTGGGCTGCGATCATTACCTTGCTCAACGACTATGAGCTATCAAAAGGCAAGCCAACCCTTGGCTTCCTCAATCCATGGCTTTACGCTCTGAAGTACGGCCTGAAGGATATCACGAAAGGCGGCAACAATGCTGGAGACTGCTTCGTTCATGGCGGTTGCACCATTGGAGAGGCTCCTGGTTATGCTACTGCCGAAGGCTGGGACCCGGTGACTGGTCTAGGAAGTCCAAAGTTCACTGATTTGCTGAAGGCTTTGGATGATCCGGCAAGCTCTGCGAGCCCTCCTTAGAGCGAAGGTACTACTGCTGGTGGGCCATCTGCCTGGCAGTCGGGTTTGTGCAGGCTTTATAGCTTTCAAGATCGGGGTCATTCGAGCTTGGGGTGACGACCTGGTTGTGCTGCATGTCTTTTGTAGCATAGAGTATGTCCATAATGCCGGACAACGTGCCCATGCGCGCCGCCAATGACATCACAAGCTTTATTTACAGCCTGCCCTGGGCAAGGGTCATGGTGGTACTAGTAGACCTGGGGAGAGGCAAAGCCTAGAGTAATTCTGACTCCGACTTCTGAGACCGGGAAGTCGCAACGAACCACGTCCCGCCAGTAACCTCAACCTCGCATCATGTCAAACTTCTACCACTTCACGCGGTTCACTCAGGTTAAGACGGCCATTGCTGCTCGGAAGATATAGTGGTTGTCCGCTTGTCAGGATATGCAGCTGACAACTTCCAACGATCGAGATGAGCAGTCGAGGATGCTGGATATGCCGGAAGCGCCGCGTCCGACGAATAGTCTGGATATTGCTTTCGACTCCACGTCCCGCCTGGCGTTCAATCTTCACGGCAGCGTCTTGCAGCGGAAAGTCGTCCGGACCTATATTTGCGACTGACGAACGACTAGATATCGCATCATTCGCATGACATTGAATTGTCTAGGGGTTCTCGGGAAATCGGACCATTCTCTGTCATCTCTTTCACGCCATGTGGCAGGGACTGCATCGAACAGACCAACACCGAGGGCTCCCGCCAAGGAGACGAAGCGCTACAGCGTATATCTGGTCGACCTCCGGGTTGCCAAGCTTATCTTTGGCTTCACGAGACGGAATTGAGGATAGTATGATTCCCTATTTTATTCTACTGTCTCGTGCGAGCTGGCTCGGACTTTGAATTGGACAGAACCTTCATCCAAACTTACCCGCACGAGACAGCAACGCATGCGTCAAGTGATACATCAAGCTGCACGAATTCAGTTCCCAAGCTATATCTAACATGCATGCCCTCGGGCCTCGAGCCACTGGTTGAAAAGCTGCTCGGACTTGTTGAAGAGCTTCATAACAACAACAAGGAGCGTGAAAGGGCGCAAGTCGCACTGGTTGTCTTGATGGTCAATGTGCAGAGACTCGCACCCCATTACGTGGAGCGATTGCTGCGATGGCCGAGAGGACAATTTCAACTGGGGCTAGGCCGCATCAATTACGGTTTGGATATGATAAAGTGCTACTGGAGACATCAAGGTCGGTATGAGCATGATGCATCAAAGTATGACCCGGCGTCGATGAACGATGTGCGGGAGCCAAAGCAGGATCGAACGGAGGGCATGTGCGCAGACAAAGCCTTGGCATTGCATCACAATACGCTGTCTGTTACATCTCCTCGACGAAAGTGATGTGGACGCTGGTTTCATCAATGCCCTACCAGAAGTGCCACACTCCGAAGAAGTCTGTCTCGAAGTCAGAGCACTCAATCTTGGCATCTGGCGCCACACGTCATGCTGGCTGGATCAGGGTGTCGGATAGCAGCGCTTGACTCACAAGGCTGCATGCGCCGCGGGTAGTGGCCTGCCTGCGGGCCTTTGTTCTAGCATGAAGGGAAGACATCATGCTGCCAGCAAGACACGCTAAATATCTGCCAGGCTGCACTGCTGCAGCAAGCTTTGCAGTATTACCTTACCTGCATGAAAGCTTTCTTGCTACATTTCTCTGTTCGACATGCATGAGACAGGCTTCGGGGAAATCTCCTCCAGCGATAAACAGTCTCCACTACAGTTGCAAGACATCTGCATTGGGTTCCAGATGTTGCACAAACAGATCTAAAAGCCTAGATCGATGGGCTGAGCAATTATATCTACGCCCACATCTCGTCTGGAAGTTTGATCCGATATCAACAACCAAAGTCCAAAACTCAGAGTACAAGAGCACAATGTCTGGAAACCCGAACAAGAATTTCGAACCCAACAAGTCCATAGTTTCGCCAACGGACGGCCAGCTGATCGATGCTATGCATCGCACGGACATCTCTGGAACGGACGACAAGCCAGTCAAGATAGGTCTCAAGCTCAACGAGGATGGCCAGCCCAAGATCGATATCGATGACAAGAAAGACAAGGTCCCATGCTTCCACGATGAGCAATACGCAGTCTCAGACGTCATCGGCTCACAAGGCAAGCCGTTAAACATCCGTGTCAACCGGCTCGCTATCAACTACAGTCTTCTCCCGTCGAAGGAAATCTACTGCTACTCAGTCTCCCTACCTCAGATCGGTGACAGAGAGGTCACAAAACGCTACATCAAGAAGGAGCTCATGCAAAAAGTCTTGGGTCCTGGACAACCGTGGAGCGCAGCATTTGCGGCCAACAGGATCTTCACCGACTGGGAGGCCTTGATAGTGACCGCGAACCTGACAACACCGTCTTACCAACACAGCAAGGCTCTTCTACAACGGCTACATTCGACTTCCGCAACCAGAGTGCTTCCCCAAGGACAGCACCAACACAACTCACCGCGACCATCATTTGTATCGCTGTCATTACTCGCACCGGTTTGACCAACTATCTCGGCCCAAATGGCGTTACTATCCCAAACTTCAACCACAGTGTCTGGATGCGAATCTTCAACATGATGCTGTAGCACCTCGCTGCACGAGCCAATTATCGATACCATCATGGTGGGCAACAAGTTATTCAGAGCAGTGCCACTGAATGCGCAGCCCTTGCCGTCAGGTCTGTTACCACAGCAAGGCTTTTTTGCCTCTGTTCGCCCGGTCAATAAAGGTCTCCAGGTTCACTTCAACACAATTACTTCCGCCTTCTATCCCCGAATGCCTTTGCACAAGTTTCTCGCTGGTTATTTCGGACCCACTTTCGACCTCAACTCTCCCAACCACCATAACGCGAGAGAAATTATTTCGACGATTCGTGGATTGAAGGTCCGGTACATGTACACACCTCCGCACCCGAGAACCCGAGCAGGTCGTCCTGGCCCAGCGCCCGCGTCTGCTGGCCGTCTCAAGACTGTGAACTCCCTTGGTGGTTCGGCAAGCTCGGTGCGTCGACAGCTCAGTGGCTACGGTCAGCGGACGTGGACGGTCGAAGATCACTTCAACACCAATGTCTTAACGCAACCTGCCAAGATCCAGAACCCAAAGCTGCCTGTAATCAACGTCGGTCCCAAGAGCAGTCCACAGAAGCAGAATGCTGAAGTCTGGATCCCAATGGAACTCCTGCTGATCGAGCCGAATCAACCCCTCCGTACCACTCTGCCAGAAAAAGACATGAGGCATATTTTCAGCCACTCGCGTCGTGCTCCGCTCCAAAATGTGGCTCTCCTCGAAGGTGCTGGCGTCCATCTTCTTCAGCGCAACGCATTGATTCCGCAACGTGTTATGCAGATTGCAGGCAACCACCCCACTCGGGGTGAACTGATGCGTACCTTTGGCAGAGTTCTCCCGCTACCTCAGCTACAGTACCACAACAACAAGTCTCCAGATCAGCAGCGAATGAGAAACGGGAGATGGGATTTGAGAGGCCAGAAGTTTCAGATCGGACGCCCCTTGACCAAACTCCTTGTCATCATCGTAGCAGATGCGAACTTCGGCAACACTCCAGCTCAGCAGCAATCGACGCTCAATGAAGTCGCTCGAGGCCTCAACAACTATGGTGTGACCTGTAATGGTGCCCAGGTGACAGGGGCACAGAATGCAGGCTCAGCTCACTTGACCGCTGCCTACGACAGCTTCGAGCAACCCACGATCCGAACAATACTGGTCATCCTGCCGCGCAAAGACTACAACATGTATGCAGAAGTAAAGACTTGGGGCGAGCTGGACAACGGTATCAACACCATTTGTGTCACGCAAGACAATGCGATGAGGAGCCTCGCCAGAGCAGATCTCCAAGGTAACCTTGCCTTGAAGTTCAACGCAAAGCTCTGCGGCAAGAATCACACTTTGGGCCAAAACTTCCAGGATCATTTGCACTGGGCTGACAAGCCAGGTACCATGGTGGTCGGAGCCGATGTCACTCATCCAGGTCCATCCAGTATCGAATACTGCCCTTCCATTGCTGCTGTAGTTGCGAGAGAGGACAAAGACTGTGTGCAGTTCCCAGGCTCAATAAGACTGCAGGCTAGCCGTACAGAGGTAAGACTGTCCCAGTCACGCTAAATTATTCTCCGCTAACACTTTATAGACTATACTTGACATGTAGGACATGATGATCGAGAGACTCAGACACTGGAAGTTAAAGAACAAAGGCGACCTCCCAGATAGCATTCTGTACTACCGCGATGGCGTCAGCGAAAGCCAGTTCGCCATGGTCAAGCAACAAGAACTGAACGCCATCAGGGCTGCCTACACCACAGTCGGCGGTCAAGATGCTCAGGTGGGCATCACTGTGGTCGTCTGTACCAAGCGCCATCAGACTAGATTCTACCCACCAGCTGAGAACACGGAACTCAGCGCCGAAGAGCTTCAGCACTACGACAGAAACATGAACTTCAACACTGGCTTAGTCGTCGACGACCCGGCAATTCGTGCACCGCACTACTTCGACTTCTACCTCCACGGTCACTCAGCACTCCAAGGCACAGCTCGACCATGCCACTACTTCGTCATCGAGAACGGCATGAACTTCGACCAAGACGCTCTACAGACGATCACCTACGGCCTTAGCTGGCTCTATGCCACTGCACTCACTCCAATCTCCCTCGCCGCCCCAGCCTACTATGCTGACAAATTGTGCGAGCGCGGCAGAGTCTGGCTGCGCCCGCTTCTCGTGAGAAATCATGGCAACCGTCCATCGGCGAACTACATCAGCAATCTTATCACTACACTCGAACAAGCTCTGAACAGCGAGTCAACCGAGCGGCAGAAGATGGAGCATGTCGCGACTCACTTCAGCACTCATCCGACCTTCTGGCCTCGCGCTGGCAACAATCCATGCCACCCGGCCGTCACCGACAGCATGTTCTACGTCTGCGCGATAGCTCAGCATCGTTTCGGCCGTATGGTCATGCATCTTGACCGCACACACCAGCTCCGAAACCTCGCGCAAAACACCAAACCCCATCAACAACATACCTGTATACTACGCACCCTGACCTTCAGGCCCCTTCTGTGCAGCGAAGAGAACTTCGGTCTCGACCCACTCTTCTGTGACTAGCAAAGCATCGTTATTGTACCACTTTCTTGATAGAATGAGCGCCTACGCGTTGCAACTCAGTGTGTTCGGCACGATTGGCTAATCGGAAAACACATCGGGATTTCAATCTCTTCTTTCTCCCTACCTCTTTCGGAGATGTTCCATGCGCCAGTCTGTAGCTGGGAGCTTAAAAAATTGTCGGCGTCACGAAGAATATACTGCACGATTACCATCAATCTACATGCCACGAGCATCGTTGCCGCAAGAGTTGGACGCCAGCGTCCTGCACTGGTCGATACATGAGACCAGCTGCTCGACCAGAATCTCCCTCACAATCATGGTCCGCGTCAACACCTCTGTTCTCCTCCTTCGCGTCCGTCGTCTCATCGCTGTCTCCCGGAGGTGGAAACATTTCCGCTGCATAAGGTCCGTAGGCGCCATACTGCCGCTGTCAGCTTGCCAATTCATCAAAGGCCCTGGAGGAATGATGAGAATACTTTGCCATAATCGTCTGCAGAGAGATCGTTAGCAAAAGCCGACTTCTAGTGATACTTCTAACACGAATAGAACTCACTGTAAGTGGAGAAATCTGGGAACGCCTGTGGCAAATCCAGCGTCGTCGCCATACTTCCCGTGCGTACCGGGCGCTCGACAGGACTGCTCATCGCCGCGGTGGCGAGAGCGAGAAGTAAGACCTGTATTTTCATCTTGCTGAGGTCGAGGCGCTGGGTGGTTTCGATGTGTGAGCACTTCTTCTGCCGGATGTGGCAGTCGTTGGGTGCTGCGAAGTCTGTGAGATGGAGGGCAATGGTTTTGATAGCAATCGAAATCCTCCTCGATGGTGAAGCTTATGATGTCGTCTCGAAGCTCACAGTGGAACTTTGATCGTGCGATGCAAACATTTTGCGCAGGACAAGGCGCTAGGTAGGTATCTTCGAAGCTGTGCAGGTACGAGCGTCAGTGGGAGGGAGGACTTGTGCGAGGTGTTGTGGCGGTACGCACTCCTCGAATAGGAGTTTGTCCAACTTCGTGAGTAAGGCAGGCGTAGGGTCAGTTCGCTGATGGTAGGTCGAAGGATCCATTGACTGGTCAACTAGAGGCATGGTAGTGTCTTCGATGGGCGGATGTGTTGTGTTCATGCTTGCTCTGAGTAGGAAAGGTGAGGGATTTCGAAGGCTTCGTGGCAAGATAGTCCGTGATCTTGTATGTCCGACCTTCCCCTCTCAACAGATGGCTGTGCAAAGAGTAAATCGAGACGTCTGCATGTCATGTTGCGATAGTGTACCATGCAGCAGCATTGCGCTCATCTTCAACGAGTCGTGCTGACAGCTCCCCCGTTACGTGACACAGCATTGCTGCTGAATGGTACTGCAACGATGCACCCGACATCGTGTTGCCAACCACACTTCTTCACACATGTAGTCAGGGCGAATAGTTCGTCTGCTGTCGCTACAGTGCATCCAAAGTTAACGGGATGCTCAGTGCCGGCTTGCAGGTCGAGAGAATACTCCACTCCCAACGACGATAGTACCAGCATGTTCCGGCACTCCAGGACCCGCCTTGGTCCAAGTCTGCACCATAACATCCACACGATGCCCCTTGGTCAGATCATTAACGCTCGCAGACGTGCCTCTTGAAGCGACACCACACAGAAAGCCATTATCTGTCTTATCCTGATACAGCACCACGTAACGATCCACTTCCCAGCAATCGTCCAGAGGTTCCCACGTTGCCTCAAAGCCCAGCGGCGTAGAGAACACTTGTACATTTGTCGGTGGTGGCGCAGTACTTCGCTCTGCTGTTGCTCGTACAATCTTGGACCACTCGCCTTTCTCATGCAGACCACCGCTTGCTCTCACTTGAAACTCCCATTTGTCCCCAGGGTTTGTGAATGTTTGGTCGATCCGGTTCATGCCTGTGTACCCCTCGTCCCAGTGGTCGTCGCCTTGTCTTCGTTGCCGAGTATCATAGCCGTGAGATCCGTATACTGCGTCGAAAGTACAGGCTACGCCATAGGGCGCGCCAAATGCTTTCAGATTCGAAGGTACCGGCAGAGGCCGTCTGGGAATATGTTTCGGCATCGCCAAAGTCTTGGTACCGAAGCCGAAGGCGTGATGTAGTGTTCGGGAGAAAGCGCAAGCAATTTGATAGTCTCCCAGTGCGTTCGGATGCAGCCCATCAAATGTTCCCTTGCACTCATCAGGAACGTAGCCGTAGCTGCGCTCTATCTCGACGCCTTCAATGCGAGATCTCGAAGTGCTCCACTCTGGAATCGCGTGGTGAAGTAACGAATTATACTTGGATGTCTTTTTAACCAAGTCGTCCCTGTCGATGTGCGACCGTTGAGGAATGTTGCCCATGACAAAGCGAATGTCTGGATTGGCAGCTCGTGCTTGGTCGATGAAGGCCTTGGTATCCTCCAGAGTCTCCTCTGCACCAGAGCTCACAAACCAGGCGAGGTCGTTGAAGCCCAGCATCGTCAGCAGCATGTCCGGCCTGTAGATGGAGACCTGAGCGTAGATTTCATCCTTGGCCTGCTTCATCTGTCGTCCAGTGTGCGCAAAGTGGTCCTTGTCGAAGTCGGGCGAGATGTCTTTGGCATATCCTCCTGCCATGGAATCACGCTCATCAGGATCGCTTTCCCCCGGGAGTCGTGGAGGCAGGGGCGGATGTGACTTTGGCGGTGGCACAGTCCCTGTATATGGTCCCACAAACCGGACTTTTATATCTGGTGCTGAATGTTGGAACCACTCCCAGATGCGATATCGCCAGGTCCAGTCCCCTTCTTCGCCGTGGGTGATGGAGTCGCCCACAATCATGATCTTCAGAAGATCCGGGGCCATATTTGAGGGGAGATTCATGTTGGGTGGTGGTAGCAAGTGTTGTTCTAGGGTGGACGATCACGGCAGACGATGCAGCTACCTATGATATCTTGTCGATCCAGGAGAATACGAAGCGCATGTTTACTTCGCAGAAATAGGTTTTGATGACCGGGTTTACAGCCCTGTTGGTTGGTACAATACGCAGAGGATGGATTGCTTGACGTCACTTAAAACTCTGTTTAGCGAGCCTTGCTGTGTTGGAGGAGCAGGATATAGTAAGAACCCTCGTAGCCTGGTTGACATGGTTTCTCTCGAATCCGGGGTTTTGCCTTTTTGCCTGTATGCCTATATGCCTATATGCCTGTATGCCTGTATGCCTGTTTGCCTATGTACCTATATACCTATATACTATGTACTTACTTATAGGGGCTACTACTTATAGGGGCTATAGATTAGCTACTACGAGTAAGTTATTAGGTTTAGTTAAACCTAAGATCTTACTAGGTTAACTAATAAGTTAGGTAACCTTCGTTCGATTAGGATTTGTTCTCGTCGAGTAGGAGTAGGAGGGAGAGTAGTATAAAGTACTAGTAAAGTAGCGGTTAGGTAAGGTTATATTCTAAATAGTAAGATTAAATAGTAAGTTAAACGCCTCGAAGCTATAAGGGATTCTTAGCGTTCCTAAATATAAAGGAAATTATCCTTTAATCTATCCTAATCTATTAATCTATTCTATAGATTATATAGAGTAACGGATTAATTGTTATCGTACTCTATTCTAATCTACTTAATCTACTTATAGATTATATAGAGTAATAAATTACTCCGCGGTAGCTGTAACTTCCTAGCCGTAGTCGCGTCTATTTAACTATAGAGGCTCTAATTAGTCGCTAAGCATTAGCTTAATCTAACCCGTAATACTATCCTCCTTCTTAGCTTAGCTCGCTACGAGCTTAGGTTATAGTCCTACTACTTTATCCCTTCGTTTAGCGTCCTTGTTTATGTTTTCTTTAATATACTAAAGGCTCCTCCTTCCTTAAGTACCTCCCGTCGTCTTAAGCTAGCTAAAACTATCGATAATTTTAGAGAAATAATAGTACGGTCCTACTCTAACTATTAGGCGCATTCGCGGGTATATAAGGTATATATTTTGTAAGTCGGTCTACTATAACTAGTATTATATTATATCGTTATTCTATAGTTTAGTCCTAAGATGTTAGTAACTTAGTAATAAAGTCTATTATAACCTTATCCTATAGGCTAGTTAGCGGTATCCGGAATTGTATCTCGCCGTATTTTACGTGTCTTACGGCTTTGTTTTTCTAATAGTGTTCGCATCGTTTAATATATCGTAGTACTTTCTATCGTAACTACGGGAATGTAAAGCTCCTCTAAATAAGTTCTACTGTCTTAGATGTTCCGGGGTACCCGTAGGTTAGTCCGTCGTAATGTTATTATATATACTCTTCTTCTCGGTCCTTTAGTACCTAGTATTTCCCCTATACTATTAGGAATTGTTCTTCTATGTCTTAAAGAACACGTACTATATTGTTAAACTCCTTTATATTAGTACTAAGGCTCCTATTAGGATTTACCTTAAGTACTTGTTACTATACTAGTTCTTTTCCTTCTATGTAGTCGCTTCTTCGGCTTAGTACGTCGGCCCTACTATTATCTTTACTAGGTATATAGCGGATTTTAAACTTGTACTAACCGAGTAGTTCCGACTAGCGGTACTATCTTCTCGTTAGCTATTTAGTCGTAGTAAAGTAAGTAAGATTCTTATAATTAGAAAGAATTATTAGCTTAGGTACTCCTTCCGTATATATTCTCTAGTACTA
>LIHB01000149.1:4014-49974 GCA_001297265.1 Mycosphaerella arachidis
CTCTCCCTCTTACTCCTACTCGACGAGAACAAATCTCGATCGAATAAAGGTTACCTAACTCGTTAGTTAACTTAGTAAGATTATAGGTTTAACTAAACCTAACAACTTCTAGTATCTAACATAAATAGTAAGTAAGGTCTTCTTAGCCTTTATAGATAAGCATTTACTATATATCTTACTAAGAATTAGCTTTAGATATGTATTTTTAGGCTTTCTAAATATAATCTTATTCTTCTACTAATCTATAGATCTCTATAGTCTTACTACTACTTAAAGATTAGTATAATAAGCTAAACTTTAAAAGAGAGAATAAATATAACATATCTATCTAAAGCTAAATTAGTACTCTATATAATTAATTACATTATAAGTACTTTTGTATAGCTATAGATAAGAGTAAATACTATATCTACTTAGATCTATTCTAGTATTAGTAAGTTCTACTCTATACCTACAAAACTCTACTCTAGTATTAGTAGAGTACTTAGTTATATAAGCTAATACTAGTATTAATAGATTAAACAATACTTAGTAAGAGAATACTTAGATTTAACTATAATAAGATATATATTAGTTAAGAAGTAGAGTATAAGAGTAAGTTATAGAAAATTAATATCTACAACTAGTAATATTATATCTTTCTCTAGTCTCAGTTACCACATATAGCAGCAAGATATATTAGCTAATCTAGGTAGAAGATTAACTAGCGTGTCCCAAGGCGGTGGGTCCGCGCTATAACCCTACCACACATAAGGATTATCTTCATCAGATTCGTCCCAACATGACTCCTCGCCCGCCACTACAAGGCTCTCCAGCTATGCTGTCTCAGCTCCCTGGGAGCACCTCACATCGGCGCGCGCCAATGCATCCTCTCCGTCGGGAGCCCCACTACCGGACAGGAAAAAAGCCAGACCGTCCAAAACAACGGAAGGCAAACATCTCTCAAAGTTCCTCTCGACTCCGCAGCCGCGAAGACCCATTATGTCAGAATCGGAACTCGACAAGAAGCGGAACAAGCTGGGCTATCAAAGGATATCCATTGCCTGTGGTGAGTGATGCCGCTGTCAACCCATGCTGGCTCGACATGTCCGCCATACGAGCCGCTCTGGAACGCGCCTGTTGACCCACCCGCGCGCGACACTTGCTGACACTAGTCAGCACACTGCCGTCGCCGCAAGATCAGATGCTTGCTTGCAGAGGATGATTCCGAGCAGAGATGTCAGAACTGCATACGCCTGAAGAAAGAATGCGTCTTCTACCCAGTCGACCAGCAGAGCGCTCTGGATGCCCAGTCAGAAGCATCGAGCAGGACCCGAGAGCCCTCTGCGCCTTCTTCCGCAGTATCGTCGTCGCCATCTCAACGGAGTGTCCGATCTTTCGAACAGCAGAACCATCAGTACGGCAGTGGCTACCAGCACATGCCCACCGATGCTGCTGGAGCCTACGCCATTCCCATCGCCACATCTGCGTCGTTGCCCCCTCAAGGTATGTTATATACACTCCTGCCACTCGATTGGGCACACGAGCTCACAGCAGATCAGACGGATATGTACCTCATGGATATGGGTACGAACCACATAGGGAGCCGTCAACGGCATGGAACAGCCACCAGCAGCATATGGGCTCTCGTAGCCAATTGACACCGGTCAGCACGACCAGCAGTATGCCGCCTCCTTTCGCGAGGTACGAAGCAGCCAGTAACGCTGGTGACACAGCGCCCTTTCCTGGGTCCTCTGACCAGCAATCGCCTGCTGCACAGCACCATCCCTCGGGATACAGCTATACCCCCGAGGCGATACCGCAGCAATGGCCGCCGCCGCAACGGCCCATGCAGCAACCTGCACATGGATCGATGACATATCCTGATGACCCGAATCAGCGCTCGTACCCTCAGGGCTTTGCGCCTACTCAACAGCATCATCAGCAGCCGCCCGCTTTTATGCAGCATACGCCTCGTCAGTCACACCAGGGTAGCTCACGGCCCATGACTCTACCATCTCAGGCGCTACCTTCTCCGGGTCCTCTTTACGGGTACTCCGTGCCACCTGACCAGCGTAGCTCGAGCATTCCGGCTGTTACAGCTTATCAGCCACCACATACACAAATGCAACAAAACTGGTATCCCGATGGCGCCTACGGGTCAGGCAATTAAGACGGTCGTGGACACGATCCTAATTTACAAGGAAGCTATCCGATACAAGAAAGTTATTCGAGACGTCCCGCATAAATGCTTGAGACTGTCGCAGCAGATCGCAGCGGAATATTACACCAGCCATGGAGAGATTTCCGGCGCACAGATGGCGGTGGATGAGTGGCCCCGCCTTCCATTAGTTGAAGACGCGGCGTTGTAAGATGAAGCAGCAAGTCTCCTAGGAGACCGATAAGGATAAGACGAGGACAGGAGCTGGTGCAGTGAGTGGAACAGCTACCCGCCTCATTCTCAAGCGAGGTATGGAGCATGAAAGGTGAACAAACGCACCGGGAACTGGCGCAACTTGCCAAAGAAGGAGTTGGGTTCCTACCGGTTTGGAGATTTGGGAGCATGATGGACCGGCATCGATATGCGGCGCCGCCGTCGATGAAGGGGCAGATGATCTGGTAATGGGTAGGTGGATCAGCCATGCAAGCGAGGAAGGTCGTTCCCCATCGGTATGCAAACGAGACTGCCAAGCAAGACGCCATCACTCGCAGCAGCAAATAGAAGTAGGCGTGAGGAAACACAGCGGAACACCGACAGACCGCATGTGGATGGCGCCCTCGGAAACGAATCGCCCTCATTCAGCATACACGAACGGGTCCATCGCCAGTTGACCGCTCTCCCTCTGGGCACTATCTGACTGCCCTCCGGCAGGCTACCCGTACTCATGCACATCTCACCATATAGCGATGCACGACTCACGGGACTGACTGCAAGACGTGCACTAGTCCGGTGTCCAATACCCCAGTCAACGAACCTTTGTGATGTCATGCGCGCCTCTCGCGCTTTCGATGAAGCCTTGGCGCCAGATCTGGGTTTTACGAGGCGGGGTCTGAACGTGTGAATCTGGCTGTTCCTTCGGAAAGAATTGTAACCAACTTGAGGTTGAATGCAAGGAGCGCTGCTCGATGCTGCTTCACTATCACCGGCTAACGGACGCATTTCGAGCGTGCGTCTGAGTCCAGAGAACATCGCCGAGCAGACGCCATGCGAAGTTACTTTGCCCTCGATCTGGGTCCTGTGTCGGCAGCTTTGCCTCTATGGGGAAGTTGTATAGGACCTCGTGGTCAACGTCATGTGTACGAGACGTTTACTTTCTGTGATCCAGGGCACGATCGATACGAGATTTGTACAACTGAGCGAGTGGGAATGAGAAGTCCCCAAGAGACCCATCGATTGCATTCCACGTATGCTCGGGATGAGTGGATGTACGTGGGCACATCAGGATGTACAACTTCTTGTAGATCCCCGAAGACTAAGCCGATGCTGTGCGACCTTCGTGCCATCATATGAAGCGCGTTCCGTGAAAATCGAAGCAATAGCACTGCTGCTGCTTGTTATAGGAAATATAACGGTGGTCGTCGATCGTAAGCTGGCCAGAAACATCAACCATGCCCAGTTCGTTTCTCTGAACGGCTCTCGGCGATTTATAAAAAGAGATAACTGCAAGAGACAGGAGCAGCACCATGTCACCACTTCTCGGCGTGTCATGACAAGAGGCGAGCAGTATCAAGATTTCAGATTTACAATAGAACTATGGCAAGGGCTTTTTTCGACGACTGGCTCAAGATTACGTAGATCTAGCCAGTTGAAACCGCGAATTTCACTAGGACAAGACATGTGACAGAGGGATCTGGAGGTCTTGGATACACGTAGGAGAGTGTTCAACTACATAGTGATCGTCCTGGAACGAGGCAGTGAACGTATTCTGGAGGTGAACGCTGCTGCCACACGGGTAGAAAGTAGGTCGACTCACTCCTGTGCAATCACTTATTTTGTAGCTAGAGCACGACACGTGCCGACACAGAACTTCGCCAACATTTCCACTTGGCAAACAACGTGCTTCGACCACGCTCACTCGATTCAATCCCTGAGGGTGAATTGTGTGTTGAACGAAGTGCATGTGACCAGGGTCTAGACACGGCGTTGGGACGGGCCGCCCTCCCGCCCTTCCCCTGCTTGACCCGACCTCCGTTTTCCAAACTCGAACATCGTCTTCTTACCAACAACAATCATCATCGCCCTTCATGTCGTGGAGACAGAACCTCGGACAGACAGGTGCGAACACCATTCCGCTGGGCAAGCGGCGATTTGGCGATGAGGACGACGCTCCTGGAATGGACCAGCCGGAGCCAGTGCCTGTCAAGCGCGGTCGCAGCCCAGAGCGCAAGGCACCAGAGCTCAATCCGGACGGCACCAAGAAGAGACGCAAGCGCAACCGCTGGGGTGATGCGGCGGACAACAAGGCGGCTGGTCTCATGAACCTACCGACTGCCATTACTGCGCCCATGACGGCAGAACAGCTCGACGCTTATGTGACCCATCTCCGTATCGAGGAAATCAGCCAGAAGCTGCGCATTAACGATGTCGTGCCAGCAGACGGCGATCGGTATGTACATCGTGTCCCTAAATACCCACATGCTAACACATTTCCAGCTCTCCTTCTCCGGCTCCTCAGTATGACAACTTCGGTCGTCGGGTCAACACGCGCGAGTATCGCTACCGCAAGAAGCTGGAAGATGAGCGCCACAAGCTCATCGAGAAGGCGATGAAAATAATTCCCAGCTACCACCCGCCTTCTGACTATCGCCGTCCAACCAAGACCCAGGAGAAGGTCTACGTGCCGGTCAACGATTACCCGGAAATTAACTTCAGTATGCACTCTAACCCACTAACCCTTCACTCTTTTGCTCTCTGCGAGCTTCGGCTCTGCATTACCTGTTAACGGCGATCAAAAGCCGGGCTAACACTTTCCTGCTAACTCACTCGCTCTGCACATGAACCATGACTAACACTTAGCTTTTTTCTACTAACAGTCGGCCTCCTCATCGGCCCTCGCGGTAACACTCTCAAGACTATGGAGAAGAACTCTGGCGCCAAGATCGCCATTCGAGGCAAAGGCTCCGTGAAAGAGGGCAAAGGGAAATCTGACGCTGCTCACGCCAGCAACCAGGACGAAGATCTGCACTGTCTGATCATGGCGGACACAGAAGAGAAGGTCAACAAAGCCAAGGAGCTGATCCACAATGTCATCGAGACGGTAAGAACACGCACCCAACCCTTGATTACAACACATACTGACATCTCGCAGGCTGCTTCCATTCCAGAAGGCCAGAACGAGCTGAAGCGCAATCAGCTTCGTGAACTCGCCGCCTTGAACGGTACTCTCCGTGACGATGAGAATCAAGCCTGCCAGAACTGCGGTGAGATTGGTCACAGGAAGTACGACTGCCCACAGCAGCGCAATTTCACGGCCAACATCATCTGCCGTGTCTGTGGGAACGCTGGTCACATGGCTAGGGACTGTCCAGACCGCCGCCCTGGTGCAGACTGGCGTGGCCCACCACGTCGCGGACCGGAGAACGCCTTGGACAACGACTACGAGAAGCTGATGAACGAGATTGGCGCTGGCGAGACATCGAATTCGAACCGCCAGATTGGTTGGGAGGAAGGCGTGGCACCCGATGCCAACGGTGGCGCACGTCCGGCCGCTCCGTGGCAGCGTGGTCCGACTGGTGCCCCTGCGCCATGGCAACAACGTCCTCCGGGAGGTGCTGCGCCTTGGCAGAACCGCGATCAAGGCAACGGCGCAGGCTACAATGCAGGTCCGCCAGCAGGAGGTCCACCTCCGTGGGCGAGAGGTGGAGGTGGAGGCGCCCCAGGTGGACCACCGCCATGGCAGCAACAGCAGCAAGCTCCAGCACAGGGCTATGGCTATGGTGCTCCAGGCTATGGCAACGGCGGTTATGATGCTCCTCCCCCACCTCCGCCAGCTGATATCCCTCCACCGCCACCAAGCGACATCCCGCCACCCCCTCCTCCCGTATAGACTTGGTATCGACTGGACTTGGGAATTACGCGGGCATTATTGTACTTGGAGACGCTCACTAACAGATGCGATTCCATTGTGCCAGCGAGGAGCCGTAGTTACGTAGTCTTAGATTTGTGGTTCACTTAGCAGATGGTTTTGAAAGCAACTTGTTTTTGAGGACGCAGACTCACACCCGACGAGATAAGTCATCCTCAGATGTCTTTTGCATGTGTTGTCGTCGTTTGAAATTGTTTGCTCGTTGCCAGGGTCTTGGATCCTTCGATACATAAGGCGAGATGGCAAGTTCGATTCGAAACCAAGAGCGCGACGCAAAAATCACGATACGCTGTGAACTGGTCGACCGATCATCAACAAAGGCCGACAGCTTCGCACAGACGATATGGCATACCACAAAGCGACAATGGGAAGCCTCGAGCTCGCTGCTCTTTGTCGCCTTACGTCTGCCCGGATTCACGCACACGGTCGGACCTCGAAGCATTGACTTCACCCGCTGTATTATTTTCTGGCGCGCTGGGACACATAATCATTTCCTTCGCCTTCGCTCTTTCCTCGAACATCACCAGCAAACGCGCGCACACAACCACTTCGGAACTCTGCAACCACCAGATAGCCACCACTTACAGCCACAACACTAACAGACGAAGCATCCGACTGCGCTCGAACATACCACAGACCACACTCAACATAGCATATCACTGCGCGATGTCGCTCCTCGACAGACTCATTGGAGTCTGCTTCATCCCTCTTATCCTCCTGCTCGCCTTCAATCAGTTTCTGCATCTTTCCGACTTCTTCCTCCTTACCTGCCGCTATGTGGCCAGCATTGGTATCGTGCGTTCTTTCCTCTCCGCCTGCTTCGACTACCTCCGCGCCTCGCAGGATTGCGACATCCACGGCTCCTTCCCAGGCTCGCCAC
Organism: Mycosphaerella arachidis; assembly: GCA_001297265.1. Lineage (NCBI taxonomy): Eukaryota > Fungi > Ascomycota > Dothideomycetes > Mycosphaerellales > Mycosphaerellaceae > Mycosphaerella > Mycosphaerella arachidis. The sequence continues at coordinate 10,960 of LIHB01000149.1, forward strand.
TGGTATTGGGGACAAGCTTGGAGCGCGATCATCCACTCGATACACAGACGCTCGACGAATACCGCCACGAGTTGAAGCAGGAATTTTATGAGACTCAATGCAATGCTGGGCGAATCAGCTTCGCACAGAAGCTCACGTTTCTGAATCATCCCAGCGCGACTTCGCAGCACGAGGTCGAAGACGCTATGTTTGCGCAGAACTACCAGGCTGCGATGGCGGTATACGAAGCACCATCGCGCCCAAAGACCGCAAGAGAATGGGTCAGACGCAAGCGAGAAGAATGCGAGGCGGCAGAGCAGCGGGAATCGACGGAGTGGCAGAGTACGGAAGACGCGCTGTACACCAGCCATCCACGCGGAGGGAGATCACTCGAGCCGTATCAAGGCTCTGCCCACACGCGCGCTCTGGCACTCGTCAGCGATGTGCCCCCGCAACCCCCGCCAAAGTTCAAGGCGCTCCGAGGACTCGCGCCACGCGACTCGAGAGGCAACATTGTGTGGGGACCAGACCCGATCTACCAGGCATGCCTCGCGCAAGAGGCTCGCGTAAAGCAGCCACAGCCGGGTCTGGTCTACAGACGCTGGGACACATTCGCACTCACGCCCGGCGAGAAACTCAAGATGAAGGACCTTCTGCTGAGTGACAGACTCAATCTGTGGTCGTACTGCACGAAGCAGTGGGCAACTTACATCTTCGAAGTGCACCCGCCGGACAATCGTGCCATGTTCCTCGATATTCGCAAGCGGACATACCATGAGATGTGGGAGTGGGACTACCGCAACAATATCCCTCTCTGGCCTCTCTATACGTTCCTTGGCGACGGGCAGACATCCAGCTTCGGCATCGGTAGCGGTCCCTTTGGCTCAAAAAATAAGAACGGTGGTAAGGGGCCTTTCGGAGCCTATTTTGTCAGAACTGGTCCTGGCGCGAACACAACGAACAACCAAGGTGGCTCAGACGCTAGAGCACCCCCGACGCAAACGACCAGCACGAACATATCCAATACCAATGCCGGTGGCGTGTTTCGTGGAGGTCCAGCACCATCTCCAGGCACGAAGGAACTCCTTTTCGGTAAATCTCCAGGTGTAAAGAATACTGGCAACGAAAATGGCGCGCCACTTTTCCCTGATCCCCTGGAGCAACCCACTGACTACACCTCTGGACCTTCTCCCAGCATTCAAGCTGGTGGAGACGACGGCGCATCCTCTCAGACAGAATCCAATGAGAATGAACTCGTGACACTATGGGTTCCCGAGGCCCAATGCAATCGAGTCCAGGAGTGGCTCGAGAACATCAAAGATACGCTGGGAGACTTTACCTACGAGCAAGTAAAGCGAGACACCAACAATCCAGGCGACATGTGGTCTCACACCAGCGAGAGTGCCGAACGCTATCTCCGCTACATCGGAGACTTCGCGTCCGACGAGAATGGTGAGTGGGACAAGTATTGCGTGCTGTCCGTCTCCAAGGCAAAGAAGATGGGGATCAAATCCGACTGGTGGAAGAAATTGAGAATGAACTTGAGGAAAGTGCATGAGCATCCGAAGACTACCACGGACTCGCCACTTGAGAATCTTTACGTGCAGGTCCTGCGACTGGACCACATGTGCAGTGAGAAGTTCAACTTTTGAGATCCGCGCCGCCGGCGGTGTTGATGCATGGCGCGTTCTACATTGAAGGGAAGAGGCCAATTCAACTGGGACAGTCGTACAGGCACGCATCAAAGCGCATGGCGTGAGGACAACGGTTCGACTGCTTGACCGCGAAGCATCGCAGCATCATATCATGTACAGAGTGACCGAGGTACGGGAGGACATTTCGAGGAGGACAAGGGCGTTGACTTGACGGGGATCGCGAAATGGCAGGAAGCATGGCTGGAACGCACAGCTGAGCGGAACGGATGGCTACGCAGGGAGACGAATATAAGTGCGCAGAAGATTCCGAAAACGGCAGCTGATATCAGCAGAAGCATGGCATGAAAGCGCTTGATGATAAAGGAGTGTGCACTGGAGGGAAGAATTGCGCTGTACAGCGAGCACTTGCTTCACCAAGAGTACATACATCCTCGAGAGAAGCTCAACTAACATCTCTCTTGTCAACGCAAACCTATCACCTGATCATTAAACATTTTTCGGCTTATTCCAGCACCACTGATAATTAATCCTTCCCATTGTTCTGGTTCACAGCATAAGTCTTGCATCTATCGTCCAACCTGCAGTTCTCTGTACACTCTGTTCAGCACAGTGGCACGACGGCCAAGCCAAAAAGGCCATGTGGAACTCACCCATGCCATCACCAGACGGATGGACATGGTGATGACGATCAACTGAGCCATTCAGTCGCGGCGTCGTCTTCGAGGCCTGTGGCTTTGTCGTGGCATTTGCAGTCGCCTTTGACGAGGGTGGTCAGTAACTTTCAGTTGCGTTGTTGGGCTGGCGGGTTTCTACTGTAATATGCGCAGGGTTTGGCGCTGATTGCTGCGCTCAGGAGTTGGAAGTGAAGGTATATGGCATATGACATGCTTCAAGCTGGCGGTGTATCGTGGAGTACCACGAGGAGGAACTTGGCATCTACGGAAGCATTAGCCAACTCGTTCAGTGTATGGCATGAGATCTGATGTACCAGGAACAACGACAAGCTCGTTCTTCTTCGTCCTTATCCTCAAGAGCTTGGCCTCATCGTTCTCCCCGTTCAGCTCTTCCACCATCTCACCCACGCTCTGCTGGAACTTCCAGACCAGCCTTGCGACATCGTCCTCCTTCCTTGTACCTCTCTTCTTCGCCTCGCCGTTGACTGTTCCATTGGCTGTGGATTGCATCGATTCGCTTTCACCTTCGTCTTTGTCGGTTACGAGGCCTGATGATCGTACAATGGCTCCTGTGTCGCGAGACAGAATCAGTGTTCCTTGCACGCCAGGACGATTCGACAGACGAGCGAGGAGGTTCTCAGTCTCTTCGGACGGCGAGGGCTGCTGCATCGTGTGACTATAGTATTGAAGTCATCTCTTGATAGAGGACCAGAGCCATGGAGCTTCGCGTGCTGGGATTGGGGGAGACGTGTTTGAATTCGGGCCGAGCCGATGATCGGCGCTCGTGAACTCCGATCACAATTTACTGCAAACTTGATGCACTTTCGTCAATACTTTGCCCCGAACATCACTTCACTCGTTCAGAATAGTCGACAGCCTCGCTGTTGTCAAGTAAGAAATAGAGGTATTCGGTATTCGGCGATGGGATCTTCAGCGAAAAAGAAAAAGGAGAAGAAGCAGGATTTTCAGAAGCCAAAGCTCAAAGTCGGGAAGGCGCGACCCAAGAACACCAACGCTACGGCTACCAGCTTCTCGGCCAAGTCCATCGTCCTCAAGCAACAGAACCTCAGCGAGACGGGAAGGAACGCTACTGACCTGTTCAATCACAACTTGAGCTTGCTCAGTAGCAAGAATGACATTCAACGACGAGATGCCTTGACCAACCTCATCGCCGCGACTGCTGTCAACGCAGCCAACTTGCCACAGCCGGCCTCTGTCATCCTGGCCAAGGTACAGCCTCTCATCCTGGATGTAAGTTCATCAGTGAGGCAGCAACTCCTCAAGCTCTTTAGAGTCCTGCCTGGGACAGACGCTAGTGCGTTCGAGTCAACGTTATTGTATATCTTGGCTGGCATGAACCACCTGTCAACTGATATTCGGACGACCGCACTGGATGTATTGGACTGGCTTATCGAGACGAAAGGAGCAGGTCTCGTCAGTATTGCTGGCGGTTGGACCAAGACTCTGCGGACTTTCCAACGACAATTAGGATGGGATGGTGATCAAAGCAAGCCGACCACGAGCAGCAATGGCACTTGGTCCGCCACCAAGTCTACGAACAACAACCTTGGCAGCAATAAACTGCTAGTTCACCAACTGACGACTCTGTCTCATTTGCTGACAGCCGGCCTCAAGAAAGTGCAGCCAGATCCTCAGGCGGCAGCACAAAGAGCTGCGGCGCTCTTCCCTCGGTGGCAGACTGCTGTTCACATGATATCTCTTAAAGGCAATCCCTTCGGCTATCTCAATCTATTTGGAGCACCTCGTGATGTCGAAAACGAGGTCTACGATGACCCCGACGAGCGGGCAGAGGTCTTCAAACACCTTGAAATGCAGACGTCCTTTGCGGAAGGCGTCAACGAAGTAAAGAGAGTAGGTGGCGAAGTTGGACGAGCCGCAGCAGCGGTTGCCAAGGCGCTGAGGCTTCTAGACGGTACATGAGGCTGTCCAGCGGATTGAGACATCTCACCGAGTCTCTCATGACCACGACCGGACATCATTATCAAAAGCAGCCTAAGAAGCCTGCTACTCAGCACAAATGTGTCCGCAGACCAACTCTGGTACGTCACATGCGACATACACGGTTCTTCTTCCACAGATTCACCCTGCGCGGTGACGATCTGTGATCACTACGTTGGGAGAACCAATCTGACTGTGGGGGCATAGAGAAGACACCTGAAAAGGGACAGGTCGTCAAGCTGAATACACCTGAGACCTGCAATACTCGCATGTCGCTTGGGCAGTGCAGATCTAAGTGTCTGCATCGCTTAAGCACTTGAACGTCATTCTCTACCGCCGGATCCGAACTTCTCTTGCTTGCCAATGAGGCAGTGCTAGTAGCATAGCAATTTTACATGCTATCACTTGTCGTACGGAAAATATCCGTCTGTAAGACTTGTGGTCGTCTTGGTCCACCAATATGGGAGCCTGACATCAAGGATTTCGCAACTGGTCGACACTGGGGTTGAAAAGCCATTGCAAAACAAAATGCTGCATTGCAGCAAATCCTGGATAGCAATACACGAGATGGTAAGTGGTCGCGAACGCCATGGGCGCCTCTTCAGGCGTATATAGTTCCCTGGCTTCATAGCTGCAAGCCGAGCGCAGCCACGATCCCAGCGGACATGGAAAGATTTTGCTGGCAACAGGAAGTCGGCTGATCAGCTGACTTGTTTTGATGCACTGTACATCACAGCTAAACGCACAGCCGCTGCCAATCATTCCTGTACAAGGCATCAGTATGACCTCTCCACGTCTTGTCCCGTGGATCTGCGAGGAGACAAACAAAGCTTCATCATGGACTGTATAGAAAGTTGAAGGTGCAAGACACCATATTGAAGACGACCAACCACCCTATGTAGGCTTGAACGAGTTGCGGTGTTGGTGCCACGGGTCGTCAATAATATCCACCGTCAACCGTATCATAGCAGCGCCAGTCTCGCGTTTCGGAGACGAGAGCAGACGGGGGACTTTTGAGAATGAAATAATCTGGTATTGAGAAATGGAGGCAACACCACCAGCAACCGCGGCCGAGGCCTTGAGGTCGCAGATCGTATGCCAGTCGTTTCTTCTAACACGATCGAGTGAATGTGTTCACCTCCCTGTGATATTTTGTTAGTACTTCTCAGCACAGCGGACTTTGCACGTGAAGATCACGTCTCCCAGAACTACCGACGGAAAGCAGAAACGACAACGGCGGTACAATGCTGCTTCGTGCCTCGCAATACCTACAACTTCGCTTGTAGGAGCATAGAGATCCCAGTCGTACTATTGTGCTCGCTTGTTGCGACTTCACAACGCGTATAGAAGAGACAAACGACCAAATGTTGTAGCGCTTGAGAGTAGCAAATGTGTGGGCCATTGTCAATTTTGCTGTCCGCCACTTGCCAGGCTTGACAGACGAAAAAATGCCATGGGCTGGCTGTCTAGCTTCCCCCAAAGATCGTGTGCTTACCCAAATCGAGAAGATGGAGCGAAGTGCATCTGGAAGAAGCGCTCCAGATCAACTCTAAATGGCGCCGGCCACTCGGAAACGTGACAGTCCACGCGGAACAACGAATCGAAATAGAACCTCTGCGAGGGCGGACGCGCGCAGGGATATAGAACTATATGATAACACTAGCTCGAAGCGGAGAGAGCTCGAGAACTCTTTCGCCAGATGTGGGACCCGACATGTGCGTGCGACTTTCGCTCTTGTAGACTTGTACCCGACACCACCCACCCACAGTTGCGACCTTGCCATCTGCTGAGACGTCGTTGGCGACGACATGTGTTTCTGCATTCGCAAGATCACCCATTCCTCGAGTGATGATGGGGTGGTACACGAAACTTGTGTATCTGCGAGCGCACACGATGCGTCATCATTCTCGCAGCGCCTCCACAAATGATTATGCATGAACACTGCCATGTACCCTGCCACCGCCTCGAGGATTTCCGCTGGGCCACAGTGCTGCGCAGACACCGGCGAGGTCGCTGCACATTGCGCTAACCCTGCAGCCATACCTGGCCGCCGTCCTGGTGCATCGTACTGCCCGCTAACTAACTCGTCTGTCGCGTGGCCGCCGTAGTCTTGGACCAGGGCCAGCAGGCGGGCGCGGGTAGACTAGCAGCAACGCGCTGGAGGGCTGCACCTCACAGCGCCACCGGACAATTTGCGTCTGGTGTCTGCGCGAAGTATAAGGCAGCGGCTTGCGCAGCCCAGCCTTCTTTCTCAGGTAGTTGCAGCTTCACGACCCGATCACCACACCTACGGACGGGTTTGATCTCTCCCGAACGCCCACAACCACCACGACGTGCCACCGCCGCGATGGGTGTCGTCGACAGCTTCAACGAGAAACCGACTGGCGGGGTCGAGGTCTACTCCGATAACGGCATGGATTTGCAGCAGGGCATCGTCTCTGAGAATAAGGATGACCTGCAGAGGAGACTGGGCAACAGACAAATCCAGCTGCTGGCTATTGGTGGTTCCATTGGTACGGCTCTGTTCGTGAGCATCGGTAGTGGACTTCACCATGCCGGACCGGCGGGCCTGTTTCTCGCGTACACCATCTACAGCTGCTTTGTCGGCTTAGTCAACAACTGTATAGCTGAAATGACAACTATGATGCCCGTTTCTGGTGGTTTCATTCGACTTGCTGGTGAATGGGTCGATGATGCTTTCGGTAAGGAAAAGAGGCAAGATATGAGCGAGAAAGTAATTCGGCTAACGATAGGCAGGTTTCATGGCTGGATGGAACTTCTTCCTCTATGAAGCACTTCTGATTCCCTTCGAGATTACAGCACTATGCACAGTCCTTGAATTTTGGCGAGACGATATCCCAGCAGGCGCTGTCATCGCGGTCGCCATCGTCCTCTATGCGTGAGCCTCCCCGTGCGACTTTCTTTCTGCCCAATGCGACTTTCCCTCCCAGAAGCACCACCTCCCAAAGCACCACAAGAAAGAAAGAGGCGGCGACATGCACGCCGGACACAACGCTGCCAATGTGATCTCTGCTATCAAGCCATCGGCAACGTATCCTTTGATGTCACAATTGCATTGCAATATGAAGGATGTTAGCTAAAAGTGATCACAGGATACTCAACTGCTTGGCTGTCAAGGCCTATGGTGAAGCAGAATTCTGGCTGTCTGGTGGCAAGGTTCTCTTGATCTTCCTCCTCTTCTCGTTCACGTTCGTGACAATGTGCGGAGGAAATCCTCGAAACGATGCCTATGGATTCCGTTATTGGAACACTCCAGGCGCTTTCGCAACCTATCTCTCAACTGGCGATCTCGGACGCTTCGAAGGCTTCCTCGCTGGTATGTGGTCAGCCTCCTTCTGCGTGGTCGGGCCCGAGTACATCTCCATGGTCGCTGCTGAGGCAAGACGCCCACGGATCTACATCAAGAATGCGTTCAAGACGGTATACTGGCGTTTCGGTCTTTTCTTCATCCTCGGGTCCTTGGCCGTCGGTGTTTTGATCCCCTACAACGACCCTACTTTGATCGCGATCCTGGACGGTACGAGCGAGGGTTCAGGCACTGCTGCTGCATCTCCATATGTGATTGCTATGCAGAATCTGGGCGTTACAGGTCTACCACACTTCGTCAACGCATTGTTGGTCACGTCGATCTTCTCCGCCGGCAACACATATACTTACTGCGCCACGCGTTCGCTCTACGGTCTAGCGCTTGAGGGTCGTGCACCGGGATTCTTGCGATACTGCACAAAGGGTGGTGTTCCATTGGCTTGCTTCTTGGTCACTATGTGCTTTCCCTGTCTCGCATTCCTGCAGCTGGGTTCCGGATCTGCAAAGGTCCTAACCTGGTTGATCAACTTGATTACTGCTGGCGGAGTCATCAACTACATTGTGATGACCACGACCTACATCTTCTTCTACAACGCCTGCAAGGCACAAGGTCTCGACCGCAGGACTCTCCCATACACTGGTTGGTTCCAGCCATACTCTGCCTACCTCGGACTTGTCTTCATGGTGTGCATCGTCATGACCTACGGATACAGTTCGTTCACGCCCTGGTCCGTCGAGAGTTTCTTCACATACTACACGATGGTCATGTTGGCGCCTATCCTTTACCTGGGCTGGAAGCTCGTTCAGAGGACTTCGATCGTGAAGCCTTTCGCGGCAGATCTTGTGTGGGAACGGCCGATTGTGGATGCATATGAAGATACCTTCATCGATGCTCCGGTTGGCTTCTGGACGGAGATGATGCAGATGATTGGCATCAAGAGGCAAAAGGGAGGGAATGATAAGCGGCGGGGCAGTGTTTCTGCATGAGCCTGCTACCGCTGTATCATATGATGTGCACGATGTGACGGCGGATTTGTGTTTCGGCGAAATACCCCAAGATAGTACTGTGTGAATGGTTGTCCATATACATTGATCTTGACTCAAGCATCGCTTGTTGGCTCTCGTCTCACGCTAGGTGAATGTGTGTTTCCTATTGCCATCTCGTGTGTGCCATTGTGGACTTGGTTTGTGGAATATGTGTACTAACAACGCGTGCCGCGCGACGTCAACTTTCTGTTGAAAGCAACAAGCTCACGTACAATCGCTCTCCTGCACCTTACCTTCACTGCGCACATTAGCGTGCGTAAGACATCAGCCCACGATGTCCACCGCGCCTGTGCTGTACCAGGAAACGCGCTTATCCCTCGACAGCGCCGCGTCCTCCTCGGTCCTCAACATCAACGCCGCAACAAACACCTTCAGTGCATCCTTCAACGCCGGCAGAAAGCGGACATTCGACGAGATCAGTGGACTGGACGAAGAGAGCTTTGCCCGCAAACACCTCGCCACCGAAGGCTCCATCTTCTTCCGCCCGAAGAGCAAAGCACCGCGAAGTTTCCTCTGGCGTGTGCTGAACGACCGACAATTGCTGGAGATACAATGCGTGGATCTGGTGCGGGATGCGAAGAAGCATGCCCATGCCGAGTCGTGGTTGACGTTTCATGTTGCACTTCCTGCGCCGATAATTCCTGGTGGTGTTGCGCTGGCGGATGCAGAGGAGAAGGATGCGTTGGAAGTGTTTGTGATGACGAATGACAAGGAACTATATACAATCACGCTGAGGCGAGACCTGCTGGTTCGTGAGACTGTGCCGACCGACTTCGATCCGGCGACGTGCGTAAAGCGATTTGGGCTCAATCTGGTCAGCTACAGACGACCTTACCGTCTGCAGGCGGTTGGCAGTCTAGAGCTATTGGTCTCCCTCAGCGATGGAAGCATACTTCGCCTGACCCGACAGCCGAACGAGAATGCTGTGCAATGGCGAGAGACGCACTACAGCGAGGGTGGTTGGAAAGGCACTCTGAAGCGAGGTCTCACGTTCACCAAGACGCAGACCGTTCGCTACGACAACCACGACCTGCATGCAGACACGGTAGCGGCCATGGCCAAGAGCCCGAATGGGAGATTCATATGGACGCTGGGCCTGGATCATACACTTAAGGCATGGGATGTGGAGACTGGTAAGGTAGCTATTACGCGGAATATCGTTGGCGGACCCGATGAGAAAGAGAATACCAAGAATGTTCGCTACGTCATGAGTGCTGAGCAGGGTACGCTTCTACAAATTGTCTCTGCGTCTGACGCAACCGGCAGTCAGACGCTTGCCACGTTGAACACAGAGATTCCATACTATCTGATCGCCTACTCGCCCAAGGACCACCAGTTCAAGTTCTTTGGTGTCCGCTCTGCGCGCGATGAGGATGGAACTGAGGACGTGCACCTTGACGACATGCATCGTGGAGACAAGCTCATACCACCGATCGATGATCTGATGAACACCAATATCTGGCAGATGGAGCACTTCGCGTTTAGCCCAGGCGAGAATTTCTCTGGTGCACACCTTTGGCTTCGAGTCAGGAGTGGAGCTGTTTGCAGGACCTTCATGCTCGAATTCGACTTGCTGGATCAAGATGGCGCCCCCATCGATCTTGAGGATGTCTTCGCAAATGGCTGGAGTGCGGTCGATTCTTCTTCGCTGACTGTCGATAAGCTGAAGAGCTCAGACGACTTCATTGCGGCCACAGGCAGCCAGGACATGGCCAGGACACCCAGCGAGAAGTGGCTCGACTTTCTTCTCTTCCCTGGTCGGTTCAGTCAGGCGTCACTTGAAAGCGCGTTATACCTCTACTGCAAAGGTCGCAACTTGCCAACGTCTACATCACGAGGAATCCGTACCAACGAGCAGCCACTTAAAGAACGAATCACTGGCGCAGTCGCTGCGAAGATCCTGTTGAGGCGGCTGCCCAACAACGATCAGCCGAACTACGAAGCCTATCAACGCGACCTACAGACCCAGTGGGAGACTTTCTACACTTTGCTCACGCACCTCCATAACCGTCGCCATGAGACTATCGGATTCGCCTTCGACTCGGAAGAATGCCTCCCCTGGACAATCTGCGCCGACTTCGTTGCGCCAATGCGTGCAAATAGCGGCTTTGAGAATTTGGCGCTCAACGCAGACCTCATCATGAACGGTGAAATCAATGAGACTCACGATCACGTCCGCAGCCGTATCATTGAGACTGATGAAGACATCGCTAGGAGCCAGTTCCTTGCACTTGCTCGACGATGCAGAAGTTGCTTCTCTGCAGTATCTCAGAGCAAGCTACGAAGCATTTCTATCGCAAATGCGATGGCCCAGACTGCAGACGAGAGCGCAGAAGAGGGTATGCAGTCGATATATGATCGATGCAACTTCCAGGAAGAGATCGGAGAACTGGAGTACAACATCTTGAACGATCTCTCTGATGAACTCAATGGTCTTGGCGGCTTGAACGACGACCACTTCCTGGCCATTACAGAACGAATCGAAGATCTGCCTTCGAACGACCGCGGTGTAGATCGCGAAGTGCTCGGACGACTCGGAAGGCCATTCAGCGTCGCAGTGGCTCAGGAAACCCTACAGCGCAGCCAAGCTATCTTGCTTGACATGCTTGCGTTGTTGGTGTTCCTGCACTGCGATCTGCAGGAGGACGAGTTGAGCGACGAGCTGCGGCCTGCACAAGTGTATGAGAATCTCATGATGCACCTCAAACACGTCGAGCTACGCCTCTGGCTGGTCAGTCACGTTCGCGTCGAGAAAAAGCAGGCCGGCGGTCGGCGCAGCGAGCAGCTGACTCTTTATGAGCACATGTTCGCTCAAGACTGGAAGGCGAAGCCAGACAGGGAGAATGTGGCGTATGGTCTGACGGAGCTGCTCACCGCGTGGAGCAAGAGCTGGATCTTCGGGATCAATATAAGCCAAGTCTATGATCGTCTGTGTGGTCACATTCTTGCTGACCTAGTCGAGCACCACGATGTTGATCTGGCGCTGGACTTCTTGAAGATTGCACCGGACACAGCTTGGATCTCATACCTCAAAGGTCGGCTGTATATCGTCAGCGGGGATTACGAACTCGCTGGTCTCGCCTTCCACGAAGCTGCTACCGAGATGGCAAGTGTGGCGCCAGACGACAATCCTCTTCTGACCATGGAGGAAAAGCCATACTTCGCCAAGGGCCTTGGATCTTACTACCATCACATCTCGTCACTATTTGACAAGCTCAAGATCTTTGCCTTCACGGCAGAGTTTGCGCAGCTGGCACTCGACGAGCTACCGCCTGACAACGAACTTCATCGGTCCCTTCGAACCATCGATAAGAGGAAGCACGGTGGCCAGAACAGCCCAGTTCCACAGCGCATCGATGATGCCATGGAAGAACTGCATTTGATCAGAAACAAGGAGCAAAAAGACGAACTTCGCCTTCGCCTCTTCAACTCCCTTACCTCCATAGGACGATTCCATCACGCGTACACGATCCTGCTCGAGATCGACAACTACCAACTGCAGAAGTCAAGCCTGAGGACCGTCCTCGACACATGTATCAAGCGTGACGCAGTCTCTACTCTGCTTGAGCTCCCAATCACCGGAGACCTCGCGAAGCAAGCAGACACAATCCTCCTCGACCTCGCTAAGAAAAGCATGGCATCTGGCCTCCCCTCAGGTCCCGCCTACCACAAAATCCTCTTTGCCTTCCGCACTCAGAACAATAACTACCGCGGCGCAGCCGCCATCTTATACGAACACCTCGAACGCCTGCGGAAGTCGAACAAGCTCGCAATCCAGGATCCGGACGATGAGACTCTTGTGCAGGTGTACGTCTTGCTTGTGAACACTTTGGCGTGTTGTGGGGAGGGAGAGGGATGGCTTCTTGCGGATCCTATACCAAATGTGCATGGGCCCGAGAGGAAGAGGAAGCTTATTACGATTGATGATATCAGGAGGGAGTATACGGCTGAGTTGGATCGGAGGAGTGAAATTATGCATGGACGGTTCCCCGTGATGGGTGGTGGTGGCGGTGATGGGGAGGAGATGGATTTGTTGTAGTAGTAGTAGTAGGAGTGTAAGCTTGAGGAGTGATAAACTTACTATATGAATTCGATCATGGGAGCCGCCTACTAGAAAGTACGCAATGTCACCGTCGTCTTCCGCTTTCACATGTCACCACCAAATCTCCAGTTCCGCCTTCAGTGTCGAAGCTAGATGACTCCCACGCACAGTGCCATTTTTCGACGACAGCTCTTGGTGGAATGGCTCTGCTGGAGTGGCAGTACCATCTTCGGTGTAGTCATGCCACATGCCAATTCGCAGGATTGACAAGTGGGCGGGTGGTTGAGGCTGCTCGTGACGATTCGACCAAGGGCAGTTGTTTTGCTTTTTGCCTGAAATCAGACTTTCTCGCAGAGATCGTCTCTAATGCATCACGGCTATGCAGGTACCTGTATTTTGCCTGCAAAGAACCTTTGGAGAGGCCTCCGGGGTTCTGCTGCTGGATGTATCCTTCAGTCTGGCATCGCAGTGGCTCACCAATGTAGGTGTGACTACGAGTCTTTGGTCATTCGGTCGCCATCGGATATCTTACAGCCCTGCATCTATTCACAAAACAGCAGCCGAGTCTCAACTGCGGCTGTTTGTGGCTGCTGACCTTTGGCAGGAGACGGTACCTGAGCTCTGAGCTGTGCTTGACTCGGGCATATAATAATTGTGATAAGAGGCCGCATTGGCCATGTCTCGATGTCACCCTCGCTGACGTACCGCAATCGTGAACAACACAACACAACTTGAACATGTCCATGTAGACGCTTTCGGCAGACAGGATGCCAACATCATGACCGTGATGGGCGAACGTCAGCCGCACAAGCAGCTGCCTGCACTTCGCACCGAACACGTCCCCGCCCAACTCTCTCCCTCGCGATCGCGGACAGATCCTCCAGCGCCTCAGAAACAACAGCATGAGAACTCACATTTGCAACAACGTCTACATTCCAAAAGCCTCCGACACAGAGCATTTACGAGCTCGAAGGAGCACTCCCATCGCGAAAGCGCGAAGGAGATCGTCCAGTCCGCCATTGATCTGAAACCCCCCATCAGCTTCGACAGCTTCCTACGACGAGACAAGAAGAGTCCTGATCTCAGCGGGAGGGGCAGCTATCTTCAGCACCAGCAAAATCAGCACCAGCAGCAACGCCAGGAGGGCATCAGCGGGACCAATGCTGAAGAGGCCAGAAGGGCGGCTCAACGAACAGTGCGGCCACAGGATGTCGCCAAAGCACACAAGGAGAATGCACGACGCGAGGAGCAGCTTCGTGAAAGTCTCAAGAATGTCGAGGAGGTGGCCATGAGCAGTACTAGGCAGCTGGACGACACATACTACAGCATCTTGGAGAAGGCATCGATACTTCGCTCAACCGTGGCCAGCCTACAACAACTTGCAGAAGAAAGCAAGAGGATGCACTCGACGTTCAAAGAAGAAACGACGAAGCTGGAGCAAGAGACAAAGCAGAACTTGGACGGCTTCAACAACTTCGACGGCCAGGAGAAGACGATCAACGACCTGGTGGGTCAACTCAAGGCCTCGAAAGACAGGACCGGGAAGCTCAACGAAAGTCTGGAAGCCGCTCGAAATCGGATCGAGGCCTACGAGTATCGCTGGTACGAGCATCAGAAGAAGCGCCGGAAGAATTGGGGCATTATCTGGGCATCGATCATGGGTTTGATCGTATTCATGTGTGCACTGATTGTGGCCAAGAATCGAAGTACTGTCGGAAGTACGATGCATCATGTCGCAAAGGTTCTCGATCATGAGATCGCTTCTCCCATAGCTGCAGCTTTGCGGCCAACATCCACTCCGGCCGAGGATCCATATTTGACAAAACTGTTTGATGAGCTGTGAAACGCGTTCTTTCAGGCCTTCCACAGTCTCCTATAGTCTAGGCTTTTTTCTTTTTCGAAAATCTGCTCAATGCAATTGAGAACCGTTGGACATCCTGACCGCGGTAAACATGCCCGAACTGCTTGATAGCACGTGATCATATACTGGAGGCCTGACGCTGGCTCAAGCTGGCCAAGTTTCGAACCTATTGCATAAGCGAGCTATCGCTATCCTGGAAATCTGTCTACCGAAGTCGTGCCTTCCCAAGTGCTTTCTGGTGACTGCTTTTGAAGCTGCAGGACCGGCTCGACCTCGGCATCAGACTTCGCGCCCGGAACTTGGGACCTCAAATTTTCACCAAGGCTCCACTCATATTGAGCTCTGGGTCTTTCTAGCTACTTATTTGACTAGGACCCGTGCCCACCCATCAATCCGATTGATTCAGGCCGGCTGGCCCAATGGCAAGGCGCTTGACTACGACATCGCTGGTATCAAGAGATTGCAGGGTAAGCATCACAACTACACAATACCTTGACAGTCATTCCTAATAATGCCACAGTTCGATCCCTGCGTCGGTCAAAATTTTTTTTCTTGCGTTCCTTCTGCTCTTCAAGAGAAAGATAGAGAGAGTGTGTGTGTTCGACGAGTTCACATGCTTGAACCCAGACTCGTCACTTGGACAGTTGGGCTCTTATTTTTTTTGATCGACCATGGCATGCATTGCCGTAAGCCCAGTCCTCTCATGACCGTTGCGATCCATACTCCCTCTTCGGCAACTAGTCGAAGCCTTGATAACAGGTCTGATCACTCACACCGTCTCGTATACCCGGAGACCAGGCCTTGTACTGCGTGATCCTCAGCGGCAGTATTATGCGAAGATCGGTAGAAGTCATGAGTAGACAGGAATCACTCCATTTCTTTGCTCTCATCTCATATCAAGTACGACTTGTGCTGCGGTCCTGCCAGGCCCGTTGCGTTGGCCGTCAGATACATCGTTCGCGTACGCTTGTAAGCATGGACGTTGGCTTCATCATACATATATGTCGCATGGTCATGGTTAGAAAGCTGAGATGGGCCATGACAAGGCGTAGCTTTGCCAGGAATTGTGGCGTGATATGTTGAATCGTGAGGATGGATTGCTGCTGTGCAACACGCCTCGATCTGCTTGTGCCTGCTTGTATGCCGTCTAACTTCATCTTGATCTGTATTTGAAGAAGCAGGCTTTCAAGTGTAATAATGTGGGCCGAGGCAAGGATGGGCGTGTCGGTATCGCATAGACAGTGCGGCTCTGAGCGGATCATTGATAGGAAACCAGAACTTGATTCAAATATATGCTGTCGCTGTGCACTCTCTCTCAAGAGTGTATGCAGCAACAAACCTCAGCTATTCCAGCCGCATCCGATATTGACCGGACGTCCCTCATGCATCTCTGGTGGCACTGGCTTTCGATGCTGCTGGATGCTTTCTTTCCGCCGCTTTTCTCTCCGCCGCTTCTCCGCAGAGTCAGCAGGAGCCGTGCCCTTCGGTAAGGCGTCTAGTATCTGGAAATCACTGCGCGTACGATCATACCCTTCAAGCTCCCTGCTTCGCTTTCGCAGCCGTTTGTGATGCCTCTGTAACCCGTGTCAGCTCCCTGGAAGTAGCGCACCAGCAGTGACCCAGCAACAATTGTACCATACCTCTCCGGGTAGCATCTTCCAGCAGCGGTGTATCTACCGCCGCAGCGGGCAGATGGACATACCGCACCACGCTGCCTCGAATGAAGACGTTCTTGACCGAGCTCTGTGTGCATATCTCTGTCAGTCCATGTCCCGCGTAAACACATCACCTCTTTTTCCCGCGACTCCTCGATCTCCGGTCCATGCTCTTCAACCATTATCTCCAACTCACCAAATGTGGGTATTTCAACTCCTCTACCACCGAGATATCATCCAGCTTGATGTTCAAATATTGATCCACGCTCTTCAATGTACCTCGGATTGAAATGTCGTTTTTGAGCTCGACGGTGACTTCGTGGTTGACCAGAGTCTTGAAGAAGCTGAAGAACAGCATGGTGGCGAGGTTCGTGTGAGTCGCGCGGTTATCGTGGTGGTGGCCGCATTGTTTGTAAGGCAGGTAGTTGACGTGCACGGTACCTTAACTAATGTTTGGGATCGTCACTTGCGCACGGTCCTTAGACTTGAGCCTGAGGTGTCAAAAACTAGTGGGAAAAAGGGCATGCAAAAAGTGTGAAGACAGCAGTTAGCAGGTCGGATACGAGTGAGAGTTACCGTAATTATTAGATTCTCTGATATAGGGTGTTGTCGTGAGACTTCGTCTCCAAAGGTGCACCTTACACCTCTCTCTAGGCCTTCTTCGCCCAGCCAACCAGCAATCTCCACCCAGCATTGCCCTTTCCTCCCTCCTCCAACGACTTTGCAATGTTATCAAGCACTAGCTTCTCACTGCGTCCCATCTCACTATTGAGCTTGAGCATCCACTGCTCCCACATTCTGGCGCCCACAAGACCAGTCATGGCGCGAACGTCCTTGGTGCTGCCAGTGAGCGGCGGGGCGTACTCTGTGACGGTACCATCCGCAGCAATTGACCTCTCGACGTTGGCTAGAGCGCCTTTGCCAGAATCGCTCCATTGCGGCAAGGCATCGGCCACTGGAAGTACCATCCAGGCACGCTTGATTTCGCAGAATCCAGCTCGCTTCAGGCGTGGCAGGAAGCTCTTGCCGGAGCATGGCTCGTAGCCGCGGGTCTTCAGATTGAAGGCGAACTCAACCCCGATTGCTTGGCTGACTGCCTCGGCGTGGACCAGCTCAGCATCAAGCAAGTCGAACTCGAGATAACCTCCAGGCTTCAGAACTCGCAAGCATTCACGAAGAGTAAGATCCCACTCATCAGCGGCGGCTCCCTTTGGCCAGGTTGTCTTGAGGTGTGTGTAGAGGTTGCGTGCGGAGACAACATCGAATAGATTGTCTTCGAATGGTAGCTCCCACAACTTTGGAGACGTGACGACGAAGTGGTTCGGTGGACCATCGAGGGAGGCGACGTGAGCTTCAGCATCGGAGGAGACAGTGGTGTAGACAGCTGCCTCTGGGTGATCGTGGGCGACGGTCCATGCCCAGCTGCAGTGGACTTGACCTGCCAGATCGAGGATTGAGACGTCCTTGCGACCCTTGAAGCTCTGCACGATCGGGCTGGTCAATAGTCTGCCGCCGTTGACTTCCTTCTGTGCAGCGAGGTGCCACGACGAAGACCGCAGTTGCTCAAGAGCTTGTCTCTCGCGATCGGCTTTGGCAATGAGCTCCTTCCTCTCGTCTTCTGCGGCAACTGGTAGAAGCGATGAGACAGGACGTTGAGGCGCGGGTCGATCGGCATAGGTTATCTCGTACCTGCCATTCAGCTGGTCTGCGTGTTGCTTCTGCAAGCTGACACGGTTGACATGGTCAGCTTCGGCTCTCGCTTGACGGTGCGCAAACACATCGCGAGCGCGCTGCGACCGCTTGGTGTGTCGCCACGCCTCCCAGAATGTGCCATCGTGGATTGGCGAGACGCGCTTCTTGTCAGCTGGGCTTGAAGCCGACAATGCCGCTGGCGACTCAGTCTGCACATCCGCGAATCGCACGGACTTCTTGCCTGGTGAGGTATCTTGCAAGGTGAAAGCTTGGCCGATGGGAGTGCTTGGGACAGCACCCTCGACATCTTGGAAGCTCTGCGCTACGTGATCTTCTTCAAGAATAGCCTGCATGTATGCATCTTGAGCAGTCAGCCATGAAGCTGTGCGGTCAAGGTTGGCAGACGCATTCTGCTTCAGCGCGTCGTCGTATGTCTCATCAATCTCTTCGACTTCTTCAATGGCATGGGTGGGCGAGAAGAGGACCTTTCTTGCAGTGATCGGGTCTTGTGTGCTTGCTGGAGAGGCAAGTGCCACGACGTGCTCAACTGTGTTCTCGGGGCGTGCCTGCCACGGCAGTTTGTAGAACGACGTTGCAGTGCTGGTCGGCAGTGGCGAAGCCTCGCTTTGTCGGAAAGGCACGCCATAGAACTCGGTGGCAGTGCTTGTGTTCGGACCAGCGTCGGCTGCTGCCCAGGCCTTGCGCGCGATAGTGGAATCGAGTGAGGCGAAAAAGCCACCTGGTGAAGGCACTGACAGTGCCGACAGCTCGTCGTCAGCCTCATTCGGGTCTCGAGATACCAAGCTCGAAGTGTCTATCTTGAACCTTCCTGTGATCGGCGGCGAGTCTACAATCTCCCTCATCTCCTCCATTGCCTCATCGGGAATCTGGATCACGGTCTGCTGTGAGTCCTGCTGGTCTTCTCCATGGATGTGCTGCAAGAGGTCGATTGTGGACCTGCTGAGGCGTACGTTGGGCTCCCATGATTTATCGTCGTCGATGGGGCCTTGGATGTCTGGTGTCGAGGGACAGCTTGAGGCTGCAAGTTCCTCAGAGGTCAAGCTGCCGTCAAGTGAAGGAGCAGATGAGTTGCTGGGAATGCGTAGGCTACGGTCCTGTAGTCTCGAGAGAATCGCCGGCGACAAGCTCACTTGAATTGGTGGGGAAAGTGCTGATGCGGATTTGAGCTTCTCGATCGTTGGCCATTGACCTGGCGACGGGATCACCAAGGACGGGAATCTGGTCTTTGGGTCCTTGCTACCCACTCGCTTCTTGACTGACGTAGAGAGCTTGATGGGCACCTCCTCCGAGTCACTTCCTGAGATGTCGTAAAGCTCGTCGAAACTCGTTGAGCTTCGCTTGCTCCAAAGCGAGCTCTGGTCTGATTCGGAGTCAGAGACGCTCAGATTCGGGCTGCTCTCCACCGTCATCGCCCGAGTATTCGGGATACTGGCCTTGGGGGTCGGAAAGTCATCGCTCATTGGGGATAGAATGAAGGTCCGTGGCTGTAGTCGTTGAGGTGGTGCTCTCCGGAGCGATACTTGAGGTGCATCTTCTATTACTGTATTACGTAGGCCTCCATTAGTGCGAACCGGCGCGGAGGATGTATATGCGGTGGGTTTCAAAGTGATGTTAGCCATGTCTGTCTGCCCGGCTCAATCACCACTCCTTTTGTTTTTCTGATATGCGAAAGACTGTATGCCGACCTGCGGGAAGGATGTATAGACTTCGATCAACGAAGCAGTGAGTGTGTACGCCAAAAGAAGAAACAAAAGCGAAAAGAGAGCGAAATCGGACGAACAGCACGATCAGAGAAGCAGTGCAGTAGACCAACGAGGAAGCGTCAGCAGACTGCTTTGCAGCAGAGGCCCTTATACAGGCCGAGACGTGCACGTCTCACCAGCATGGTAGCGCCAGTCAATGTCACGCAAAGCAATCTGAGCGCGCAGCCGGGCGGTTAGCAGGATCCCCCATCCTCATGCGACCACGTCGTGGTCAACGCTGGCGCTAAAGTTGAGCCGCATCGTGATTCCATTGTCTGGTTGGTGTTCAGCAGATCAATTCTCCACGGACGGGCATCTTGCATCCAGACGATGGGAGCACAGCCAAGACCGGCGCCATGGGCAGAAATGCTGCCTGTCGAATGGGGATGGGTGGTTGAGAGGAAGCGCTGAAGAACTGCAGCGGGTTTGAGAGGGCGCTTAAGTTGGGGGCCAATGAAACGAGCATACAGGGAGCGGCCGGCTGTTTCGCAGGCTCTGGTACAGGACAGCAATATAGTCGGCATGCTAGCACTGCCAGAACGAGGTGCACTTTTCCTTGGTGTAGAGAAGGAATAAAGGGAGAGAGCGAGAAGGAGAGTGAGAAGGATGATGGCGCGTGAGATTCGCGCCACTGAATCTTTTGTCGGCCCGCCGCCGCCATGACGATCTTCCTACGGTATCAACAGCCTTGTGGAAAATTGTGGAAGCAGTCAGGCGTGTGACTGTCGTCTCTTGACACAGTTTTCTTCCCGTTGAGAGGTCTTGGTGACTGTCACTCATCCCTAGAACTTCCAGCGACACGGACATCCGCCTGTCCTCTGCCACAGCCATCTCGACCATGGCGCCCGTAGCAATCATTGCGCCTTCGATCCTCAGTGCGGACTTTGGCGCCCTGGGCAAGGCATGCTCAGACACCATCGAGCAGGGCGCAGATTGGCTGCATGTTGACATTATGGACGGGCACTTTGTGCCAAACATGACATTTGGCCCTCCCGTCGTGACCATGATCCGCTCCCATGTAGACCGACCGAAGGAAGCCTTCGGCAAGGGAACCTTTGACTGCCACATGATGATCGCTGAGGTACGAAGGGGACCGGAGCAGTGTGGAAGAGCAAGGACGTCATGCTGACTGGCGCAGTAGCCGAAGAGATGGGTGAAGGAGTTCAAGAAAGCTGGTTGCGATCTGTACTGTTTCCACTACGAGGCTGCTATAGCATCGACTGCGGCAGAGTCGCCGCAGGAGCACAATGAGAGAAACACCAATCCGAAAGAGATGATCAAGTTCATTCACGATCAAGGCATGAGGGCCGGCATCGCCATCAAGCCGAAGACGGAGGTGGATGTGTTATACGACATCTTGGACAACCCGAACAAGGATGAGGTGCCTGATGTAAGTGTGGCACGGAAGTCAGTCGTTCCTTACTGACTCCTCCCTAGATGGCGCTCGTGATGACAGTAGAGCCTGGGTTTGGTGGCCAGAAGTTCATGCACGATATGATGCCGAAGGTCGAAGCACTGAGGAAGAGGTACCCCAATCTGAACATTGAGGTGGACGGGGGTCTCAGTGAGAAAACAATTGACACAGCGGCTGATGCAGGCGCCAATGTGATTGTGGCTGGCAGTGCAGTGTTTGGCGCACAGGACCCAAGTCAGGTCATCGAAGCGCTCAGGCAGGCTGTTGAGAAGCGTCGATGACTGTCGGACAGCAGGCTGTAGGTGTTGCAAACCAAATGGATAGCTGCAGCATATGATGGAGTGCGTGGTGGCAGAGTCCAGTGTAATAAATGTACGTGGCCGTTTCTTACGACGGGCACTTTTCGGATAGATTGTAAGAGAGAAGCATTCGATTCGGCCTTTGCCTTGCACGTCGATTCGTCGTCTACAATTCCAAACATTGTGCTTCGGTGCTCGACTCTGCTGGTTCCTGCCTGCGATATTGTCTCACGAAGTCAGTCGGCAGCATCGGATCAGGTTGTCAATGGAGCGGCATTGATGATTGATGATCTGCTGCGGCCTTTGTTTGTTTGCCCGACGCCAAATCGTCCGAGGCTAGACGCGAACTCCATTGTCTCGTGTGACGTGCACTACGCTCGCAGGGCCTTCAACTACACTGGCAGCAGGCTGGTGTGCTGTTTACGGAGTGCATTGCTGTGGTGACCAGAGGGAGCGACCTCGCTGCGATTTGATAGAGGAGACCGTTATTGCTTTATTACCTCGTTTCATTGTTGACGCGGCGCAATTGGCGGCAGCCCGTTGTCCACCGTTGTTGGAGTATCCGGCATGGCTCGCAGCGACACGGACGAGGCAATACCTCTGACAACATCAGGGGACCTGCGAGAATCACACGACGGAATGGGTCGCCCTTCAGCGTCATCCGCGTCGACCACGTCCTTTGTGCTGGAACACGCATCAGACGCGGCAGCCATGCGGGCTACAGAGGCCCTGTACTCAGACAAATCACATGAAGGGGCAGACGAGATGGACATGGAAGAGCACATGGCATGGCAGCGACCAGCGAAGCCAGCGGACAGGACATTTCGACGAGTCTTGTACGTTCTGGTCGCCATTGGCTTGGTGGGCTGGGTGGCTGCTCTCTTTCTGTTCCTCGGTCAGGACAGGCATGTGCCGCACTCGTCTCGCCCACACGATCCTCACGCTACGAGTACCACCGGAAATGGCAAGAAGATTACTTTTGACCAAGTGTTAAATGGCGCATTCACGCCGAAACGCCACTCCTTGAACTGGGTAGCTGGTCCGAATGGCGAGGATGGATTGCTACTGGAGCGAGGAGGTGGTGATGGCCGTGACTACTTGGTTGTCGAGGACGTGCGATATCGTGGCCAGGATATCTCTGTGCAGAAAGAGCACAGCACCACTTTGATGAAGGCTGGTGCGTTCGTCGTCAATGGCGTGTCGGTGTCTGTGGACAATGCATGGCCAAGTCCTGATCACAAGCATGTGCTCGTACAGAGCAACTACCAGAGCAATTGGAGGCACAGCAATACTGGCTTGTATTGGATCTTCGACGTGGAGACGCAGACTGGAGAGCCGCTGGATCCCGCGAAGCCTGATGGTCGTGTTCAACTAGCAACTTGGAGTCCAGACAGCAAAGCTGTAGTCTTTACCCGAGACAACAACATGTTCATCAGGCATCTCGACCGCAATACTGTTGATCCCATCACATCAGACGGCGGTGCTGACCTCTTCTACGGTATTCCTGATTGGGTCTATGAAGAGGAAGTGCTCGCTGAGGGAGGTGCTACCTGGTGGAGCGGCGACGGAAAGTTCGTGGCGTTCTTCCGGACGGACGAGAGCAATGTGCCAACATTTCCAGTTCAATACTTCTTCAGCAGTCCTACCAGGAAGAAGAAGAAGGCTGGCGAAGAGAACTATCCCGACGTTCGACACATCAAATACCCGAAAGCTGGAGCTCCAATGTCGACTATTAGCTTAATGTTCTACGATGTTGAAAGAGCTGAAGTTTTCACAGTGCCTATTGACAACGACTTCGCAGACAACGATCGCCTCATCACTGAAGTTGTCTGGGCAGGCGACACCGGAAAGGTACTCATCCGATCTACCAACAGAGAGAGTGACATCCTCAAAATGATTTTAGTGGACGCTGTTGAGCGCACAGGCAAGACTGTACGCGAGAGAGATGTTCGCAAGCTGGACGGCGGCTGGGTTGAGATCTCCCACACCACCAAGTTCGTTCCGGCTGATCGTAGCAATGGTCGCTTACACGATGGCTACATTGACACTATCGTCCACGAGAACTTCGACCATTTGGCATACTTCACGCCTTTGGACAACCCACAGCCCAAGATGCTGACGGGTGGGGACTGGGAAGTGGTGCAGGGCCCTTCCGCTGTTGACATAATCCAGAATGTGGTCTACTTTATCGGCACCAAGGCTGGCAGTACGCAAAGACACGTCTACACATGCACACTGAAAGACGGGCCGCACAGCGTCAAGCACGTCACTAACACCGACGAGATTGGCTACTACTCTGCATCCTTCTCCATAGGGAGCCAGTTCATGCTGGTGTCGTACCAGGGCCCTGGCATTCCATGGCAGAAGATTCAGGCTACTCCAACGAACAGGCAAGGACTAGCCGAGATTACAATTGAAGACAATAAAGCTCTCAGCGAACTAGTCAAGAGGACCGAGCTGCCGATTGAGATCTATTCAACAATCAACGTGGATGGCTTTGATCTCAACATCCTCGAACGGCGCCCACCACATTTCAACGAGAAGAAGAAGTACCCTGTCCTCTTCCAGCTGTATAACGGCCCTGGCTACCAAAACGTGGATCGCCAGTTCTCTGTGGACTTTCAGTCATACGCAGCAAGCAATCTAGGCTACATCGTTGTCACCCTTGACGGTCTCGGAACTGGCTACCAAGGACGCAAGCAGAGGACTATTGTGCGAGACAACATCGGATACTGGGAGGCTTACTCTCAAATCGAGGCCGCGAAGATGTGGAAGCAGAAGAAATACGTTGACGGAGAGCGTATGGCCATTTGGGGCTGGAGTTATGGTGGTTTCTTGACCCTCAAGGCCATCGAGATGGATGCCGGCAACAACTTCAAGTACGGAATGGCCGTCGCACCTGTCACAGACTGGCGCTACTACGACTCGATCTATACTGAGCGTTACATGCATACTCCACAAAACAATCCAGGAGGCTACGAAAACGCCACCATCACGGACACGGCAGGCCTCGCGGCTAATGTGCGCTTCCTCGTCATGCATGGTTTTAGCGACGACAATGTTCACTTTCAGAATACGCTTGCGCTGCTCGACAGGCTAGACCTAGCGAATGTGCACAACTATGATGTGCATGTCTTCCCAGATAGCGACCACAACATCTACTTCCACAACGCCCATGCTGCTGTGTACGGAAAGCTGAGGGACTGGCTGGTCAATGCCTTTAATGGAGAGTGGTTGAGAATAGCGGATCCGAGTCCGCTGCGTGCGTATGAGGGACTTTCTTGACTTTCTGTGGCTCTATGTGCTATGATACGAGCGCTGCACTGTCTCGCCGTGGCAGAGAATCAAAATGGTCTTGCTGAGAAACATGAAGGAGCCTTTTGAGCAAGCGCTCGTGGATCTGTCGTGGACCACATGCAGCCAGAAGCACGGACGCGTCGGACTAAGCCGAGCTCACTTTATCGAGTGCATACGCCGTAATCACCAGCACTCCACACCAGCAGTCACCATCGCCACAGCGCCTTGGCACCTACACACCGACCACTGGAAGCACCATGAATGAAGCAACCACCAAGCAGCAGCGAGCTCAGACAGCACCATGCCATCAGGATGCCACGATGCCACGAGAAACTCACACTACGAGCGCGACTGACGCGAGCCAGACATTCATACCAAGGACTTCAAGTTTGAGGCACCGGAAATCGAAACCGCCTTCGAAATACAGCAAGGCCCCAGCGTCAACACATACGTTGCGGCGGCGGCATCAGGCGCCAATGCATCGACGCCATCTACTGCTGCACAAGTCTTCGGCAGCCAAGATCTCCTCGACATGATCCTTGGCCACCTTGCCATCAGCAGTCTTCCATGGAAATGCGGTCGACGTGCAGAGCGTTACACGACACCATCGACTCTACAGCTCTCGATCTGGCTATATTCCGAACTACAGATACTTCACTTCCGCCCAGGACGATGCCGGTGGAGGTCTCGCGACTAGAGATTCAGTTCATGCCATGGAGCATCCTTACCGACAGCTCTTCGAAGCGTCCACTTGACTGCAGAATCAGATTCACGCAGGACTTCAAAGCGCCCCGCGCAAGCAGTCAACTCAGAAAGGTGTTGTGTTGCTCTTTTTCGCTGTCTGTGGGGGAACTCTGCATGTATGCTCGATATGATGACCAGCAGTACACATGCTCGAACACTGATGGCATTACGTACGGCGATGTCCTGGGCAAGATCGACGAGATACTGAGCTAAGAGGTCCGGCCGCCAAATCTACCATCATACTTTGTTCTACCTTGTGGTCCGCGCCGAAAGCACTTACCGCTGCGGGACCTGGGCCAGTTTCTCGTGGTGAGAGCTGCAGCACCAATTGCATGAGACGTTGTCAACCGCGAGCGTAGTACAACAGAATGCATACATAAGAATATTAAGAGGAAAGGGCGTGATAAATGCTTCGAGCGCCGGCGGAGTATAGCATGAATGGGTGCGACACTCTTGATCTCCGCGTGGGCGCAGACAGTCTCGAGTGGAGTTGTGGTCCTTCACGCAGTAGATAAGTAACCGCAGCTAGTCACAGTGACGAAAGGTCGTCGACGACCACTAGCTCATCTCAAAGATAGTACCACAGTGCTACGTATGAAAGTCTGGCACATGCCACGAGGTGACGAATTGCTTATCATTGTTCGCCTATCATGATCTCGTGGTCGACTGTCTGAAAAGCGACCATTGCCGTAGCCATCATGCAGAAACCCCAGACTCCTCCGAACCCAAATCTACTTCAATGGGATGAAACGCGAAGAGTGGGTAGCACCGATACCTGGACGACCGTGCTTGACTGGCTTGCTATAAGAGCGTCAGCATATGCACTCAGGATACATATTGTAATCCAACTTACTAAGAGATGGAGAATTCACCGAGGTAGTGACCGACCATCTCTGGCTTGATCTCGACCTGGTTGAACTCCTTTCCAGAGTACACCCCAACGACGGAACCAATCATCTCTGGGACAATGATCATGTCACGGAGGTGGGTCTTAACGAGGTCTGGTTTCTCGTTCGGCTTGGCCTCCTGCTTCGCCTTGCGGAGCTTCTTGATCAGACCCATGGGCTTGCGCTTGAGACCGCGGTTGAAGCGTCTGCGGGCGCGGGCGTGGACGACATCGCGGAGCTGCTCGGAAGAGAGGTCAAGGAGCCTGTGTTGGACGTGTTGTCAGCATTTCTGGCGGATGCTGTGGCGCGCGCGTGTGCTGTGGCCCGAAGTACTCACTCGTCGAGGTCGATGCCGCGGTAGGAGAACTTGCGGAATGCTCTCTTTCTCTTCAGCTCTGTTGTGACGCGTTGTAATCAGTTTTTTGTTCCTTCTTCCATCCGCCCTTTTGTGGCCTGTCCACAGGGTTTTGGCTTCTTCAGAAGATCTGGGGTGAGCGCGTACCGGCGGCTTCCTCGGCGTTCTAGAGGATGTCAGCGCATGCGCAGGTGATGTGGTGGAAGTGTGGTGGACTCACGTATTCGCTGTCAGCCATGGTTGCGGTGTTTGGCGATGGCGTTGTGTTGACTTGGCTGTCGCTGATTTCAGAAAGGGACGAGGTGTAGCGGAGGATTTGGGCAGGCAGGTGCGGATTTCGACGCCTTGGCAGGGAAGCACAGGCCAGCTTCCGGCTTTCAGGCATTCATGCATTAAGCGAATCGCTTGATTGAATGGACCTTGATTGGAGGATAGGACTTCCACAAAATGCCATTTGCTCTTGTACATGCTCAGCCAGTGAACTGCTGCTGAACGATCATCTACCTCTCGTGATCTGAGGCCCTAAGTACGGTTCTAGCATGAATAGACGATGGCAGACTCTATTGCATGTTTGACATCCGGTGAATAGCACAAGCGACGGCCACACAAGCGATCTCGTGATTCGTACCGGTTCACACGCATTGCCTCGCTCCTTGCAAAGCATTTGCGCACATTCATGTGAGCAAAGAAAGCCATGCCCATTACAACGAATCATTCGTCCCGATAGGACTGTTCATGCGAAATCGTCAATGCAGGGGTAATGCTACACAAGTACCTGATAAACACAGCCAGCTTTATCAGCTCTCACTCTACTCCTCCCAACTCCGATCGCTAAGTTGACGCAAGCAAAAGAACACCAGTCTATGCAAATGCTCGTGTCACAACCGGGTAGGTTGTCTTCGTGTCTCCCATCATGGCGTCAAGTCAATGCTGTACAAGCAATAAGCGCAGAGCATGCACCTCAATCAATACTTCTTCTTCGCCGCAGCAGCGTTCTTACTAAGAGCCTCAAGCTTCTTTCTGCGTTCGAGCTTCTCGCGCTTGTGGCGCTCTTCCTCCGCCAGAGCTTCTTGGTCCTCCTTCTTAGCGGCGGCCAACGCCATGCGGTCTTCCTTCTCCATGTCGTCGAAGCCTGCGTCCATCATTTCTGACGATGCATCCGATTCGTAGTCCGCTTCTTCGTCCTCTGCGTCGTCGAGGTCGTCCCAGCTGGCATAGCCGCCGTACTTGTCCTGAGCCATGCCCTTCTTCGCCACCGGCTTAGCCCGTTGCGCTCCTGGCTCGTTCTTTCGCATGGTGCCTTTGTATGTGAACTCCTGTCTCTCCACCGTCTTCTTCTCCGGCCTCTTCATCGTGCCCTTATAAGTAGACTCTGGCTTCTTCGACAGCCCTCCCTTTGCATCGACTGGCGTGCCACTCCTGCTACGATCTGCCACGCCAGGCTTCCCCGCCCTTTCAGAGCCTGCCTTCTGCTGCTTGGCTGCCTCTTCCAGTCGCATTCGGTCACGCTTCGTAAGCTTCTCGACAGGTTTGTGCTTGATCGTACTAGAACCAGCAGCTTTGGCTGCCTCTTGTGCAGCCTTGGCCCTCTCGAGAATCGCGGCGAAGCCTTTCTTCGGCTTGGGTGCTCCGTCGGCTGCTGGAGGTGCAGATGCGCCGGCAGTGGTCCCAGTCCGTGGCACCGGCTTCGGAACTGGCTTTGGGGGGTTCGATGCTCCAGCAGCCGGTCTCGCTGTGCCGCGATAAGGAACTGCTGGGGCGTTTGTGCTCGGGACTGGCTTCGGCACAGATGGTTGGCCATTGCTCTGTGTTACAGACCGCACAGGCACCTTGACATCGGCCTTCGCGACCTTCGCATTTGCAGCTGTCGCCTGCTCCTCAGGCTTGCGCTTCACTCCTGCTACAACATTGCCAGTGGCGGGTCGTGCTCCGTTTGTCAGGGCCGGTGGTTTCGCTGTGCTGGGAGTGCCTGAGGCTGGCTGTGACTGAGGCGCATCTGGCTTCTTACCACCGATCGAGTTAAGAAGAGAGGTGAAGGACTGTCTGTAAGTCAGTATGTCTTGCGCATGCGGCATCGAAGAGTCACAGTCGCATACCGTCATGGTAGGTTCCAGAAGCCGGGAATGTCGCTGTCTGGAGAGGATGAGGTGTTACCGAATGGGCATATCCAACGCGACAGACGTGCTGTCTGTAGATGCTGTCGCAGGGGGAAGAATGTGTGGGAAGAAGGAAAGGGAATGCAGTCGTCTTTATATGCGACCTGTGTCAGTGAACAAGAGCAGTCGAACGCTTCGGTTGCCCGTCGCCGCATTGGGCATAGCTCCGGTCGCACCCTCCACCGAAAATCTTGGCTCAGGCGGCTCCTGCCTCGCGGTGTCGAAATTGCTCTTGCCGACCACTGGCTGACTTTACCTCACGACTTCGCGACATCTCATAAGAACCTAAGTCTCAGTCTGCTTCGGCTTAAATCGATTGAGTCTCGCGTTCACCTACCACGAACCACACAGTGAGCTCCATTACACTGCAAACACACTCCAGGACGACTGCTAACACACGCTCGAGACACCATCAAAATGAAGCACCTCGCAGCATACCTCCTCCTCCAGCTCGGCGGCAACGCCTCCCCATCCGCCGAGGACATCAAGGGCGTTCTCAGCGCCGTCGGAATCGAGGCTGAGGAGGAGCGTCTCTCCCAGCTCCTCTCTGAGCTCGAGGGCAAGGACATCAACGAGGTATGCGATCATGATATTGAATACTCTTGGCAAGATCTGTATTGACGTCTTTCCCAGCTCATCTCCGAGGGCTCCAGCAAGCTTGCATCCGTCCCATCTGGTGGCGCCGGTGGTGCTGCTGCCCCAGCTGCTGGTGGTGCCGCGGCTGGTGGTGCCGCTGCTGAGGAGGCTCCGGCTGCCGCCAAGGAAGAGGAGAAGGAGGAGTCTGATGAGGACATGGGCTTCGGTCTCTTCGACTAAGCGTCTCGCACTTAAGAAGGATGATCTGAAACCCGGCTGGCGGCAAGGAATGATGCTACGAATGAACTATATGCCACGCACCGAATGTGGTTGCGCTAGACGATCCAGATGCTGGATGAAGGACATGCAGATACTCTTCGCGCAATGAAGCCAACTTGCCCGGCCAAAACCTCTGAACGATCATGACTTTCTCTCTCCCTCTCTAGTCTGATTCCTGTTTGAGTTTGGCGCTGATAACCACATCCTGAGGGCACAGCTGAACCTTACCGTGACTTGTAAGACACTACATGTACCTACGACTGTGCTTTCTGGGGTCGACAGAAAAGCTTTGTCACTACCTTCATCTCATCATATGCTTTGTTGCCCACGCAGTGATCGAGTGTCTTACGGCAGTCGTCTAAGAGAGCTCATAACAAAAAAGCCGGCCACAACTCCGCCGAAACAGCGGTAGTGATTTTAAGCTATGTAAAGTGCTCCGAACACCTGTGACACGTCAAGTGCAGTTGGAGCGAAGCGCGCATTAGCCTGTCTCTTCGACAAGCTGCCTCTACGCTACAGTATGGCCATCGTAGCGATCAAGGGGTAGTATGTCTGTGTAAAGCGCTGATCTGTTTTGTCAAATGTCGAGAGCTCGGGATATCGACCAGATGATCGAGTCGTGTCACGGCCCCGCCTGGAACAGTCTGGTGCTGGCAGGTGCACAATAACTCATGTCCTGAAACCCTTAACATACCATTGTGCGGATTGAAAGGGTGTCATTGTATTGGTTGCATCCCGGATTTAGTCGGCAAATTTCCCATCGAAAAATGACACATGGGTGTCGCAGGAGCTCGTGTAGCACCCGATCATGATCTGTCATACGAAACGCTGTACCAGGAGTAGACAGCGGCACTCTGCATCTATTGCTTGGAATGTGCAATCGCGGCTGTGTGCAGCTCGTGAGCGGTTCGGTGGTCTCGTGCGCCCCTGAAGGCAGGTGAAGGCGGGTACGATATCATTTCTGGCGTAATCCTGAAACGACACAGTCACATACGGGATCTTTCTTGGGTATCTTTTGTATGCCAAATGCTTTTCACTTCTCATCGCTTCATCCAACGCCACGCTCAAACCCTCGACTTGCGATTCAAAGCTCGCTGAAAATGCAAAATGACCCCGCTACTCCAGGAGCGACGTGCTTCTGCGGTAGGCCACTAAGAGTGCTTGGTGCGCAGCAATCGCGCGAAGTATCAAGCTGCCGAGTATCGTCACGGATGGGTAGGACCCCATCATTGGAGTAGTGGACTGCAGAACTTGGTCAGTGATCTATACATTACGAGAATCATCCCGACTCACCCTAGGTAATCTTCGCGGATGCTGCCAATGGCGAACATCTGCCCGATCTCACCACGAATACCCTTGATCCGTACTCGCACCTGTGTGTCCTTCTCGATGTTTTGCTCCGAGTTGTCCGTGAAAGACGGAGTCGAGCCTTCCACTGTGTACTTCAGATTGGAGGGTATCATCTAGCCAGAAAGCGTGAGCTGCCATGAACCACTGCCTTGAGTCTTCTGCGCGAGTACTTACCGCTCTCGCGACGAAGACGCTCATGCCACCGACCTCCACGAAGAAGCCATTGCTCACCACACTCGTGACCAGCCCGTCCACCACCTCTCCTCTGAACGGCCGCCATACTAGCGCGCGATATGATACTGTGTACTTCGCCATGCCTGTGCCCGGAACCAACATTGGTTCACTCACCTCGTCGATTTCGATGATTTGTATGATCATGAGAGTCCCCTCGATTGTGCCTTCCAGGTCGCTGTGTAGCTGCTCCTTGATCTTCTCGCTTGCGCCGCTGTCGAAGAAGGAAGGATGCATGGTGAGCTCGCGCTCGCGGTGTGCGATGAAGAACATGGCGTCGGTGTCGCGCGCTGTCCGCTTTCCAGCGACTGACTGCGACCTAAACGACGTTGAGAGGGAAAGGTGCGGTTCGCAAGTCTATCACTAATGCGGTCTCGAAACGAGGTAAAGTTTTGGATGGTGACTAGGCCGTTTACGAGCGTAGTTGATCGGAGGCCAGGAGGAAGTGTTCGTCTGCGGCGAGAGGGTGATGTTGCTGCTACTTGAGCTTGTTCACTGCACAAGTCGAGCCTTGAGTGAGGACAGTGAAGTGCTTCGCTTCGACAAATGTGT
Source organism: Mycosphaerella arachidis (assembly GCA_001297265.1). NCBI lineage: Eukaryota > Fungi > Ascomycota > Dothideomycetes > Mycosphaerellales > Mycosphaerellaceae > Mycosphaerella > Mycosphaerella arachidis. Next base: position 42,754 of record LIHB01000149.1, read on the forward strand.
GCAATCTGCTTGCGCGCAGGGTCCAAATCGCAGCTCAGTCTTTGCTGTGGTCGTCGAGTGAATGAAGGTGAGTGTCGTGTCGGACGGTGGAAGCCTCTCAACAATGTTGCGAGGTCGACGAAGAGACAGAAAGCCGAGAAGTGCAAGTCGCATCTATGGGTGGGCTGAACGCGCGGTCACATGATGTGAAGCTCGCGCTAGAGGATGAGTTCGAAAGATTGTCAAGCATACTGTGCTCTGCTACGGACATCGGCGTTGCTACACAATCTTTGCTTTGAGTTCCTCTCCAAAGCTGTCATTGCATCATCATCATCAGCCTTTGCGGGCCTCATCCCATCATGTCCAACGCATCCCGGATGCAATTCAACGCCAACGACAGATGGGTTTTGCACAAACTGGGTCATGCCCGCCTCGCTGCGATTGGTAACATTGGTGCCTCATCGTGTTGGACATCGTAATCAGTCTGCCGCCGGATGACCATCTCGTCACCCGTGCTATCGCTTCCGATGCTGCTGCTGCCGCCCGCAGTACGCCACTGCGAAACATCGCTGTACGGTACAGCCGACACGCTGGTGTACGATGTCACGCCAGTATCTGGGCGAAGCTTTAAAGGTGCCGTGTCTGCCACGTTGCGTCCATGTATCGCCGATAGAGATGGCTGAGGACCTCTATCGCCGTCTGGCGTTGACTTCGCACTTCGATCTGTACGACTTGTGGTCGGCGATGTGGAATTGGCTTTCTCTGCTCTGGATGACTGGGCAGAGGAACCTGAAACATTGGAGAGCCCATAGCTGTCCTCGCCCTTCCCTCGAGCGAATCCCATTCCGAAGCGCGTATTGTAGCTGTCCGTGTAGCTCTTCATCGCGGAAAGTGTACTCGATCCGATTGCGTAGGCCATTTGAACCTCCATCCAGATGAGTACGAAAGCACTGTCGAGTCCTACATCATCCGACTTTTCCAGTTGCAGGGTGTACCAGGTACGAGCGAGGCAGAAACAAAGTGCTCTGTGAAGTATGTCAGCATCCGCTCAACCCACGCTGCAGATCACGACTTACGGTAAGCGCACCCAGAACGCCACCAGAATCATGGCTTTCTTCTTCATGGGCATTTGAAGGTTCCAGACCAGGTGAACAGGTAAGATGAGTAGCAGGAGCTCGGTCAGAAGATCCAGAGCCGTGACTGCTTGCCATCGCGCTCCCTGCATCTGCATTAGCGAAGTCCTCTGCTCTTGTACCAGATTGACCGTACCTGCGATGGACAGGTGGCACGATTCCGGATGAAGGCCCAATAGTATCCAGAGCCTGAAGGGCATCCGGCCAAGACAACGACGATTGATAGCACACCGATGAGCGCGACGATGCCGTTGAGGGTGTGATACAGCAGAATCTGGGTGGGTGTCTTGGTGATTCGGCTAAGGAAAGCCAGCATGGCGCATTTCGAAAGGTAAAGGGCGATGAAGAACAAGACGATACTCGCTAGCGATGCCTAGAACCTCGTCAGAACCAACATACGAATCTGCGATCTTGCTTGAGTTCACCTCGTTGAGCTTCGTCAGGTCACCGTCGACAGACAGACGATTGAGCCTCGACCATGGCTTCCCTAATCCTTCCTCGACAGCAGCATAGGACGATCCGAATTGACCGAGGGAGAGCAAGGTTGCGGCGGCGATGACTGCATCATCTCGACCGTATGCACTTCGTCTGATCCATGCACGCAGCAAACCAGCGCAAGCGACGAAGACCAGGCAAATACTGATCGTGAACAAGGCAGCATTCTCGTGACCTTCTCTTCGAGGCATCTTGAGGTGCTGTGGGTCCTCAAGGCGCCTGGTGTCGCTTCAGCGGAGTGAATATAATGTTGAAACCTCCTTTGAGTTTTTTGAGCTCGACGCAAACGCGGGTTCGGCTAGGACCGCCACCGGGTGCCGCGGTGAATGCATTCACTTGTATTTACTTGCCACCAGCGTATGAAGCAGAGGCTACATGCGGCGGGGGTGCAACCGGTGACACGGGCGGTATCAGCGTGCACATTGTGTGCAACCACACGATGGGTGTGCAGACGCAAGATCGAGCGTGATCGAGCTCACGGAAAAGAAGGCGGGAGGTGGCAGTCTGCAGTGGAGTGAAAGTGAAGCGGCTTCACCTTGCATCGTTTGCTCAAAGACAGCATCCGCCTCTACATCGTGTCCCTGACATGATGACACTGGAGTGATCTGCAGCTTCATGCATCGCCCCATCGAATTTTGGTTACACGACGTCCAGGGTTGGAGATGTTGCAACGGCGCTTGGCCACCGCAGGACGGGGATTGCGAGCGTTTCGTACGCCCATGACGCGGTACACAGTGCGTCGCTCTTCCTCGGCCCTTGGTCGCATTTGAGGTTTGTGTAACGCTAGCGGATGCGTACTCCCGCGACTTTGACGAGCGCTGTGTAACATGGAGCCGAGAGCCTGGCTTGCCCTCTCGGACATTTTAGCAAGGGGTGGCGCGCGAGGGCTGCTGGCTTGCAATCAACTCCAATGGCGCTGCCCTACGCACGTCGATGGACATGGGCGTCACTGAAACCCGGATCGTGGCACATTGCAGTGATACCTGTCAGCGGCGAGGAGATTTTCTGGTGGTTGTGTCCGCTGCATTAACCCGTTGGGCGACGGTGCGCATCACGACCCTCAGCCAATTGCCCTTGTACGTAGTTCCATGCGTCGCACCTTGCACACGCCCAAGAACGATGCCGGCGGACATCAAGATGCTAGCAGCAGCGCAAATGGTAAAAGTGACAGTCCTTCTCGGCAGGCTCGGCAGCAAGCCGTTTGGCGCGTCTCGTCGATTTTGCTGCAGAACGCATCTTGGGACGTGACTGCCACGCTTCGTGTGCGACGTCCAACGGCTGTAGTGGCGCAAAAAACCTTGCTCGGCGTCCCATCAACGAATCTGCTCCTCCAACACCTCCCTCGCCTTCAAGTTCGTCGCCCTCGCCCTCGCCCTCGCACTCGCCCTGTGCACAACACTCGAACTCACCGCTCTGCTCGCTGCTTGGGCCTTCTTTTCTAATTTCGCACGCCGCCAGAATGGGACATCCAACCGCGTCGCCCGACTGCAAGCCCACGGACGACATCTCGCTCGAGGGGCTCCAGCACGAACACGACGCCATCATCCACGAGAAGAAGGGCAGCACATCCATCGATGGCGCCGATATGACTCGCATGGGCAAGTCACAAGAACTTCGCCGAAATTGTAAGTAGAGCACTGGGTTCTAGGCTCCTTCGAGATTATGTCTGGCCCATCAACTGACCTGTAACCCTTTGCTTCTAGTCAAGTTCGTCGGCATCGTAGGCTTTGTCACCATCTTGCAGGCCACGTGGGAGAACGTGCTGCTGGCGAATTTCTTCGGACTCTACAATGGTGGCACGGCTGGCGTTATATGGTAGGCCCCAGGATGATTCGCTGCCGCGTGTGGTCCTGACTCTCGATAGGTGTACCATTGCGGTATGGCTGCTAATGCTTTGCATGATCGCCTCCCTGTATGTTCTCGACACCACCCTGCAATAGCTTTCATCACGAGAAGTGCTGACATTGTGCAGGGCGGAAATGGCATCAATGGCACCAACTTCTGGTGGGCAATACCACTGGGTGAGCGAGTTTGCGCCTCCATCCCTACAGAAGCCTCTCAGCTATGTCGTCGGTTGGTGTTGTTGTTTGGGCTGGATTGCTGGTGTGCCTTCATGCTGCGTGCAACTCGCGGGTATGGTCCAGACAGTAAGTCATGCCGCAATGGCTGTTCTTCATCACGCTAAACAGCTCTAGATGGTCCTTCTCGTCCACCCAAACGCAAACGTGAACGAACTGTGGCAAGCTACACTGCTGCTCTTCTGCTTCATCATCATGGCAGCCGCCTTCAACATCTTCTTTGCTCAGCATCTGCCGCTGGCCGAGGGCATTATCCTTTTCGTCCACATCTTCGGCTTCTTCGTCTTCCTGCTCGCTTTCTGGATTCTCGGCGAACACGGTAAGTGCATTAGAAGCGACATGCAGTCGCCTCACATTTGCATAACTTCAAGGCTGATGGAATTGTAGCTCCGGCGTCAAGGGTCTTCAGCGAGTTCCAGTGAGTCACCTCCAAGTGCATCATGGGCACCGAACTGATAACAAGCAGTGATGGTGGCGGATGGGGTAGCATTGGTCTTTCCTGCCTTATTGGTCTTTCGACGCCTGTCTGGTGCTTCATTGGTCCCGTAAGCAGTGCTCTTTGCTGCTCACGGCTGGATGCTGACTTGTTGTGCAGGACGCTGGAGCACACATGTCAGAGGAACTGAAAGACGCATCTGTGCAGCTTCCGCGCGCCATGATGTGGGCAACGGTTCTCAATGGTGTACTTGGTATAACCATGCTCATCACCTTTTGGTCAGTGAACTCCAAGATCTGCCCGAGTCTCTCTAACTTCATGTCTCAGCTTCTGCATCCACGACATCACCGAGATCACCGAAGGGGGAGACTTCCCCATCATTGCAGTCATTCAGCGGGCAACTGGCTCATATTCGGCCACCATAGTGCTTGGAACACTACTCATAGTCCTCCTCTTCTTCTCGACCGTGACCACAGTCGCCAGTGCATCTCGACAGATCTGGGCCTTCAGTCGCGACCAGGTATGTGATGATGTCGCCGTCCGCTCAATTAATGCTAATAAGCCACGCAGGGGTTCCCTTTCTCTGAATGGATCCGACAGATTGCGCCAAAGTATGAGATCCCTGTGAACGCTGTAAGACTCAAACCTGGACACTACTGTCGATCGATAGCTGACAGGTGTAGGTCCTCCTTGCCATGGGCGTGTCGCTCGTCGTTTCTGTGATCAACTTTGGCTCGGACACAGCCTTCAGCGCGGTCGTCGGGGTGTCCAACGCAGCTCTTGGATTCTCCTACATCATATCCATTGGATGTATCAGACTAAAGAGGCTGCGAGGCGAGCCGTTGCTTCACGCCAGATGGTCGCTGGGCCGATGGGGAGGACTCATCAACGACATCTCTTTGGCATTCCTCGCCATCATCTTCGTATTCTCTTTCTTCCCAATCGCTCCTTCGGCTGGCAGTCCGACGTGGGCAAAGGACTTCAACTGGGCAATAGTGATCTTCGCGGCGACGTGCTTGCTGGCGTTGGGCTACTACGTCTGCGGCGGCAGTCGCAAATACGTGGCGCCGGTCAGCCTGGTCAAGGAAGAATGAGGTACAAAGGGATCTTGAGCTTGGACGATTGCTAGAAGGCGGTGATAGCAGGAACTGGAAGGCGTTGCACAAAGACGAAGTGACGTGTTCTGAGATAGGACCCATGGAATTGGGATTGCGGCTGAGATGCTTGGCTTGTTTCAATGCGACTTCATCGCTTTCGATTCCACCTCCCACATCATCTTGTCATGATTGTTCTTTATGCTTAATCCGTACGAACAGCGACTCCGAGGTCCTCACGAAGGATGAAAATCCGCATCATGGATTGGCACAGAAAGAACGTCGAGATGTGCCATCGCAACGACTATCGATGCACTGCGCCATGAAGGGCAATGGCTCCACGCGACGGCGACTTACCGAGTCAAAAAGACGATACTCCCGAGGCTCATAACCTTGGAACGGATCACCTTGGACTAAGATGTCCATTTGCTGGACCAGCTCAGAAACAATTTTTGAACCCGCCCTCGGGCCGAACTAAGGGATTGTCGACAATGGCGAACGAGAAGACTATTTGATTGGTATTGGATGTCTAAAGGTGCCGACGCAATCCTATGGTGTACATGAATCCAGCAGCATACTTGAGGAAATAGATCCGCAAAGGACGACTGTTCACCCGACAAGCCCACCAAGCCGATAGACACCATGGCCATGTTCTCGAAGATGGCGAATGAATCCGCCAATTGAGCTGGCTTCATTTATCGCACTGTGTCGAGCCAGTCAGCAACCGAGTCATTCTCCAACGACTCATTGACTTACACAGAATTCGATGCCTAGCTCATCAAAAGGCGCGCAAGGAGCACCGGGCTCCAATGTTCGGTAGTCAGTAGCATCTGGACACTGCTCACTGTTCAGTACTGTTTCTGCTGCTCGGTATCGGTCAACGTACCTGCCAGCTAACTGGATATCCTGTGTCTTTGCACGTACGGGTTATGCCTACACGCGTACAAGGTCTTACTTGCCAAGGATCGGCGTTAGCAGTAGCGAGAAGAGCAACTATTGCGAGCAAGGCGTACATGTTGAATATGAATGAACCATCCGCTACTATGCGAACGTAAGGATCCTTTATATAGGTCGAATGAATAATACCGCGCTGGCGCAGTGCTCGGTGCTCAGCGGTGGTACTATGATACGAGCACACTGCCGACAAGTCACCGCTGGGTCTACAGTCTACTGCAGAGTTTTTGCAACCCCTATATTTACGCTTTGCTATATTAGGCTATTGTATCTATTACTTAGCGTAGCTTACTACCTAGTATAGCCTCTATTATTATCTATTACTGCTTAATAGCGCTCTTATATAGACTAATAGATACGTAAGATATTACTACTTAATAGATAGTCCTATTTATGTTTAATTATAGCTATTACCTTATCTCGTATTATAGGGAGATAGAGTCCTACTCTATACTTAAGAAGACTCTATAGGTTCTTAATTAGATTAAGATCTAGTAAGTTAGTAGGCTACTCTATAAGATATAAGTCTCTCTCCTTAAATAGCTATACTATTACCTTAGCCTTATAGATTAAGGCGTTGTCCTATATAACAATATAGTCCTATAGTATTAACATACTATATTACTAATACTATACTATCTTTTCGATAAGAGGGATAATATTACCTCTATAGATATTACTATCTACTAAGCCCTTATTAAATATATAGAGCTCTCGATAGCTATCTACTAAAATATAGCTCTATATTATATAGGCTAAGAACTTTCGAAAGCGAGTATTACGGTTTAGATTAAGCTACGACGGTACGCCTAATTATTAGCTATAGAGATTATATACGCCGTACAAGATTACTCGCTTACTAGCGACTTAGTAATACGAGATTACTCGCTTACTAGCGACTTAGTAATTTGAGATTACTCGCTTACTAGCGACTTAGTAATTCGAGATTACTCGCTTACTAGCGACTTAGTAATTTGAGATTACTCGCTTACTAGCGACTAAGTAATTAAGGCTAAGACTAGTAATGTCTCCTTTGTATTTAGGAACGCTAA
>LIHB01000150.1:0-25478 GCA_001297265.1 Mycosphaerella arachidis
TCTAAAGGGAGATAATAAGGTTAAGGTAGTAGATAGCCTAATCTAGGTTAAAACGCGACGAGGGCGGATAGTAAAACAACTACTTAAGATACAACATCTATAGTTATAGTAATAAAAGAACATATATTAATAACTATATTATCTAAATATAAAGCTAATCGGTCTAGTAGTTAAGGTAAGACACCTTTAAGAACAACACGTGTTGAGATTAAGGTATCGTGCAGCGCATGCGACCGTGCACCGCATGCACCTGACTTCTACTTTGGCTATGGTTTGGCTTAGCTGAGGTTGAACTTCGATCGTGATCATGACCCTCGATCAGAACATATCCCAGCATGGGTTCCTCATATCGTTCCGAGTACTTCAAGCTCGGCGATAGCGTCGACATGAAGCTGGGAATCGGACATCAGCAAATGCAGCTTCGAGTGTGTCATTCGGGAGCCACAACAAGTCCGTACTACTCTTCAGCAGACCGGGTACAGACAGCACTGCCTCCATTAGTGCCTGGTCGTTGCGAGCAGCCGATGTTGATGCTTCTTAGGCCAAGATGACTGTCTTCTGGCAGGCCTTGGTGGTCTCAATATTTAGATCGCAGCATCATGTGGAGAGCGAGGAGGAGTGCTGAGCAGCTGGAGCAGGCGCTCGATATCTTCCAGCGGCAAATTGATGGCACCTGCAATGCTCGGACGCGCTTTCATAAGCTGCTGTTCTTCGCTGGCCTCAACATACATAGATGCTCCAAACGATCATGACAGCCGTGTTTCGTAGCATTCTATGGCAGCTCATCCACAAACTCCGATCCTCACTTCTTCTATGGTTTAACACCTTTTGGACTGCATTTGAGATACATCGGCAGACCCATTCCGTCCGCCCTCTTAGTGCCCCAAGCAAGAGTCATTGCACCTACTCCTCGCCGCTCATGCTCCGGCCACATAGCAAGAATATGCAGCAAAACATGTGGCTTTCGCCCGAGGTGCTTCTTATATGCAATCATGGCACCCGAAAAGTCATCCACGACCGCTTCGGAATTGTCCGGTGGTGACCCATACTCCTTATTTTCTTCATCGCTGTCTTCCTCCTCTTGCTTCATCTCCTGATCCGCCGTCTTCCGTGGAAAGATCTTCCACTGGCTGATACCTACCACTTTTTGAAACGCATCGTCCCGTGGAAGGTCTTCGTCGATGACTTTAAGCATCTGAATGCGATCTGAATGCCTTTCAGAAGTGCGGACAATCGTTCCTAGGTCGTATCTCTGCGCACGTCGGTGTCCCCGTCTGGGTACATGACAGCCAATGTACAACTTCCATTCTGACTCCCCGGGGAAGGGGGAAGCATTTTGCGGGGCATTTTGGTGAATGAGGGAGTCTTCTGTTTGAAAGCACAGTCGTGTCGCGGTGTTGTCTGGTGTGACTCGAGGGGACCTAGACCTACACCTCTTATTCAAAGACCCACACGCTACAATGGTGCCTCTCGGGCGCCAGCGCGTGACTCAATGGCTGAGCGCGTCATTTTGCTCATCGACCGAAACCACCTCATCGGAACACCTCAAGCTCGCTTAGGCCTGCGCCCCATCTTCTAAAGTCCGATATCTTGGACCCTTTCGGCTGAGCTTTCAACTCGACGGGCTTTGAACTGCTTGCAGCGACACTCTGCACTGCGCATGGAGGTGTTCAGGTTTCGCCCATCGACGGAGGTCCCTTCGTTGTATGTGTGCCATGGAATTGACTAGGCTCACAGGCGACCTTTCGCGTTTCGTACTCATGGCTGAAGACGAAGTCATTCAGGTCACTGTCTTGACGGACGTGATTCTCATGCCGAAGAACATGACTCGATGCAATGTAATCCACCTCTAGGTATTGCTTGCAGCACCGCAGACACGCATGATATGCACATATGACCCACCACTAACTAAAGGTACTGTCGAGCGTCATGACATTCTCACACAACACCACGTCCCTTCTCCGAGCACACAATGTTACCTCATCAACCTCACCCACGGCTTCGCAAATGCCATCAATGCTCGAGACTGGGCTTTAGACCGGGAAAGCGTAATAACGACGCGCAAGCCCGGACGCTGGAGTGCTCTGCCAGGCAACATCTGGCAGCAGGTCGATGCCAGCCGTATAGTTGAGTACGCGCATATGCTTGTGCGAGCACGCTGACCGATTTTAATTGCCCCACTCTAGACCTGAAGCACAGATGCTCCATGCGAAGGAGGCTTGCGAGAAGTTCTCGGACTTCCAGGTAGAATTTGGAGACATGCGGTATGAGGTTGACGAGCGTAAGGGACGAGCGACTGCATTTGCTGACCTGACGTCGAGTGACTAGTATAGTCCATTGTAGAGGGAATTCTCAGGAGAAAGGTTGACGTGCTCTACAGGAACACTCGGTTGAATAGTCCGACAAAGTGTGATAGCACCCCACTGGAGATGCATTTACGGAGTCTGGAAGTTTGTCAGGAATAGGGTCATCAGAGGCATAAACATATGCTGATATGACCCCGTCACCATTGAGGCCTCGTTAAAAGAATCTTCTCGGGAGCGGAGATGGCTTGTTACCCAGCACATCATCAATCTCACGTAGAACCTCCTCCGTCAGCTTAGGCACTGTGTCTATTGCCTTGATCGAATCCCACACCTGCTCCGGCCGACTGGCTCCGGTGATAGCAGAAGCCACATGCGGATTCTTCAGCACCCAAGCCATGGAAAGCGTTGCCTGACTGACACCCAGCTTATCGGCTATAGGCTTAAGCGACGCAACCTTCTTGACCTCAGTCTGCCAATTCTCGTCTCCAAAACGCTCTCTCACGCCCTTGACATACTTGTCGTCCGACTTGGCGAAGCGGCTGTCTTTTGGAATTCCATCGTTGTATTTGCCAGTCAAGACGCCCCCTTTTAGTGGCGAGAATGGTGTAAGCGCGAGATTATATTCCTCGTAAAGTAGCGCATATTCCTTCTCAACCCTTTCGCGTGCGAGCAGGTTGTATTGCGGCTGCTCCATGATAGGTGCCACGAGGTTGAGACGAGTGGCAACGTGGTGAGCCCTTTCGATCTCATCCGCATTCCACTCCGAGGTGCCCCAATAGAACGTCTTGCCGGTATCAATGAGATAGTTGAAACCTCGGACAATCTCCTCCATCGGCGTATTCCGGTCCGGTCGATGCGCATACAGCAAGTCTACATACTCGAGGCCCAGCCTCTCGAGGGACGCTTTGGTACCCTCAACCAGATGCTTTCTTGACAAGCCTCCATTGTTGACGGGATTATCGCCATTCGCAGCTCCCCAATTGATCTTAGTGGAGATCACAAAGTCGTTTCGTTTCCAGCCGAACTTCTTGATACACTCGCCCATGACTTTCTCGCTCTCGCCACCAGCGTAGCCTTCCGCGCAATCGAAGAAGTTGATCCCTGCATCGTATGCCGCCTTCATGCAGGCAAACGTGTTTTCGTTCTCAACATGCCCGCCGTAGGTTAGCCAGCCGCCGAGGGAGATGCAGGAGACTTGGAGGCCGGACCGGCCGAGGTAGCGGTATTGCATTTTGGGTAGATCATTTGGTACGGCCATGTTTGTTGGTCAACAGTTTGTGATATCTGTCAATGAGCAGGGAGGGAAGAGTGGTTACAAGACTTGACAAAACGTCTACTTTGAGATCGATGCGGATCTCGAGACATGCCTTCCTGTTCGGGTCTTCGGAGGAATGTCCTCCGAGCCAAGAAAGAGCACGTTGTAAGCAGTCTGTGAAATTGTCCTTCCGCATCGTGAATCGAGCGAATTACATATGTATTCACGGGTCCTCCACAACCAGTATACTACTGAGACTAAATGCCCTGGCACGTTGACGCTTCTGGACCCCGGCAAGACCGACCTCACCCGAAAGTCAAAATCAGTGCTCGGGGAGGCATTCCCTCGTACACACCGTCCTCAAAAGCCGGGAATAGAGCTGCCAGGAGAAATCTCAGGAGATCCTTCTGTTTCACACAGGAAGACAACGACGACGGCAACCATGTTGACAATGTGTCGAAAGGCGTGCTAGGCCGAATAGGAGCTAGTGTGTAATAACAAACCTTATCTCTTTGCTACTCCTAACGCCACGCTTGGAAGTCAACGCGTTTCTTATCGCTGACTTCAACCACTGACACCTCTGATATGCAATTCCATACGCCAAAGCACTTTCCGTGAGTCTGGTGCCTTCTTCTCCCCGACCATCAAGCTGCTGTTGGCAAGAATGATCAACATCCCGATTGCGGCAGCTCTTGCTCTCCTTTGCCTTACCGTCTACAAGTTCTTCATCTATCCCACCTTTCTTTCACCTCTGTCGAAGATCCCGAGAGCACATTGGTCCTCCTCACTCAGTCCAGCATGGATACTGTACCACCGACTGCGGCAAGACGACACGACGACCATCCATGCAGCTCACAAGAGACTTGGACCCATCATCAGGCTTGCTCCAAACGAGATAGGCATCAACAGTGTGGACGGTGGTATTAGATCCGTCTATGCTGGCGGCTTCGAGAAAGGATCATGGTACTCCAATGTTTTCTCCAATTATGGTGTTGAACCAATGTTTGCGATGGAAGGTCATGCCGACCACTCCAAGCGGAAGAGAATGCTCAGCAACGTGTATGCCAAGTCAACGTTGCAAGCCAGTGCAGCGTTGACCAAGCAGACCGAAATCCTGCTCAATGATAGGCTCTATCCAAGATTGAAGACTGCGTCGGAGTCTGGCGAGCCAGTTGAGCTGTATGATATCTTTTCAGCTGTGACCATGGACTTTGTTTCAGGATATGTGTTCGGTATGAAGAATGGCAGCAACTTCATTCGTGATAAGGAGGCTGGCATCAAGCTATTCCATGACTTCAAGGCACGTCAAAAGTACACTTTCTGGCCCCAAGAAATGGCTGGTCTCACGCGACGCCTTGAACGAATTGGACTTAAGTGGCTTGTAGTGCCCACATGGGTCGACCAGGCAAACCAGGAGATTGAAGACTGGCTCATCGCCATGTGCGATAAAGCAGAGCATACCATTAAAGTGGCGGAAGCTGGCGAAGAGGTCGGTGTGGAAGATCAGCCAACAGTCTACTCACAGCTGCACAGGACACTGACCAGAGACGCCGCGAAGGACGATGGGCACGCTACTGCGTACAATCACAGATCCAATAATCTACGAATCAGTATTGCCAGCGAGCTACTGGATCATACTCTTGCTGGCTTCGATACGTCTGGTATCACTCTGACCTGGCTCGCATGGCAACTAAGTCGTCCACAAAATGTTTCATGGCAGAAGAAGCTACAAGCAGAACTTGCTACGTTAAATGGCAGCTTAGATGCCAAGACCGTCGATAATTTGCCTCTGCTCCACGCGACGCTGATGGAAACGCTTCGTTTACACGCCGCAATACCAGGCAATCAACCTCGTCTCACTCCTCACACACCTACCGGCCTTGGCGATGCAGAGGCAGGAGTCATGTTCACCAATCTGCCTCCTGGCGTCCGTGTTCAGGCTCAAGCATGGTCTCTACACCGAAACCCTACAGTGTTCCCAGAGCCTGAAACTTGGAGGCCCGAGCGATGGCTGACAGAGCAAGGCGAGCTGAAGAACGATCCGCAGATGACACGCTGGTTCTGGGCGTTTGGCTCAGGCGGCAGGATGTGTGTGGGCAGTAATTTGGCTATGCTCGACATGAAAGCCACCGTCGTAGGTATCTGGAGCAATTTCAGTACGGAGATAGTAGATGATGAAGGCATGGTACCGAATGGTGGCTACATGGCAGAGCCTCTTGGCGTCGGACCTGGCGGGAGGAAGGGAATTGGATTGGGCAGAAGTTTTTTGAGATGCAGGCTTAAAGCACTGTCAGATCAAACTGTTGTATAATGCTGCTCTAGTGATAGGTTCTGTATACCCAGATACCTAGCTAACTGGAAAACGGATGAAGACAATGCCGTCGAAGCTGGTATGGTACGGATGCGTGCGTTGACTGGTTCGGCAGTAGCCGCAGCTAACAGATGTACTTTTGCGGCTTCTCCTTCAGCCGAAGCGTCTTCACTCTTCCTTGCAATTCATCTCGCGTCTTAGACGAACTTCCACTTCCGTGATCAGGATGTGACTTTCTCAACGACCACAACGCAGGAACATATGACTGAATGCCAGCGGGTGATGGTCTGAGCAGTGATCCGACATGTAAGAGTGGACCAGTGTGCTCGGTTCAAGCTATCCGGAGACCGAACGAGCATTGCTATACGTCGAGCTCTCGTGACACTGCTCTCCATCGTGGACGACTTGACGAAATGCCCGCTGCTGAGCTACCCGTCTTGACAGTTGCCACGTCGAAACTCTGGCGACAATGGCTCGCACAAAATAGCTCGCACATGCCAGGCGTCTGGCTCACTGTAGCGAAGAAAGGCACGACCAAGCCTACGTCAATGACCTACGCCGATGCTTTAGATGAGGCATTATGCTACGGTTGGATTGATAGTCGGACTCGAAAGCTTGATGAGCACACCAACTCCTGCCGGTTCACACCACGAGCACCCAAAGGCTTATGGTCGAAGCGAAACGTTGGCTACGTAGAACGTCTCCAGCAGGAGAGGCGCATGCAGCCTGCCGGTCTTGCTCAAGTTGAAGCTGCGAAAGCTGACGGTCGCTGGGATGCGGCGTACTCTGCCCAAGGCGAGCCGCCACTAGAGTTCTTTGCTGCGCTGAAACAGAATCAAGCGGCCCAGAACATGTGGAATGAGCTCAACAAGGGCAACAGATGGCACATCTACTTTACCTTGCTGAATCTGAAGACTGAAGCTGGGAAGGAGAAGCGTATTCGAAGTTTTGTTGAGATGCTCGCACGCGGAGAGCCGCCTCTACCGCAGAAGAAGGTAGCGACCAGGCCCACGAAACGAGCAGCATCTGGGATGGTGTCGACCGAGCAGGGCGCTTCGAACACCCTTCCACCACGGAAGACCAGATCCGGTCGGAATGCTCCATCTTACAGCGACAAAGGCTGAGGACCTCCGCGTACTGGCACCACGATGCCGTTCTAGACCACTCTATACTGCCATTGCCGTGTGAGCTTGGTATGGACTGTGGCGGTGGGAGCCATTGCTTGCTAGCGCACTTGATGCTTTGGCTATGGAACAATGTTGGTATGACCTTTGTCGCTGCACTTTATAAGCATGATAAGCTGCTTTTCGACTTCCTGCACGTCAAATTTATCAGCATGAACATCGAAAGTGCCTATATTCGCGCATCACTAGGAAGGGGTGATGACAGCTTCGATGAAGAGGAGGTGCTGCATGAAAAGAGGCGATGGGGATGCTAAAGAGCGGGGAGCGTGATCGTGTGGTAGCGTTTGCTATTGACATCGATACATCACAGCACAAAGGTCCGTGCGATGGTGTGTTTCTTGGAAAATCGCCCCCTGAATCTACCTCATCCTTGCGCTCTCTTCAAGAGACCTCACCACCCCCAAAATCCACACCCGGCATACTCCTCATCTTCGTACACAACCACCTCCCTCCCACGCCACTCATCCTCCTAAACTCCACCACACTAACACTAGCCCTCACCACGCCCTCCGGAATCCCCGTACTCTCCCCATACACCACCACCTCCGCCGTCCCCTCCTGTAGGTCCAACGTACACGTTTCGATCTCCACGACTCTGGTATGATACTCGGGACACGCGATGGAAATTTCTCTCCAGAAGTCTAAAAGTTCGCAGAGGGTGATGGATTTCTTGCCGACGAGGGAAGACTGGCTGGGGAGACCGTTGACGAGCATCAGAGGTAGGGGAGGTGTTCCGTCCGTCTCGGTGCGGAAGGACGGGGCGTAGAGCGTCCAGGGTGGAGACTTTGAGTCGAAGTTGCGGGCGTTGACGGCTGAGATGGAGGCGTGAAGGATGGAGACCAGATACCGACGTACGGCGTCTTCGTCTTTGGTGAGAGGGGTGGAGGATTCGGAGCCTTGCCGACTTGGCGGTGGCATGGGCGATGGGTTGGACGGTAGATTCGGATCCATCACGGTAGAGGTGACACGGTGCGGCGGTCCGGAGGGTTGTGATGATGGTGAGGTCGATGCTTCCGTCATCCTCTCCTGTACGAGCTCTTGAGCTTTCTCTTGGTCTGGTTCGGAGCCTGCAGGTGTCCGCTGACGAAGCGGTTTTCAATCCTTGATCTTGGCGACGCAGGCTAAGATGTATTTTGCTTGCTTTCTTTCTGCAATGCAGTCGTAATGTCGTGATAATTGGGTATGATAAGACTTGCAGTCCTACTACCAGTCTACGGCGCCTTTCGAGACGATGAGTGCTGAGTGTAGCGCTCGGCGAGCAAGGAAACTCCTCCACTATGTGGTGGATGTAGAAGCATGCATCGAACGGTTCCTGTCCGCCAGGAAAATGAAGTCAATACCGGAGTTACGAGCCAAACCACAAGAACGACAAAGAGATCAGGTATATCCGTTACATTCGATCCTCATTCTACCTATCATGTACACACATATCAGCGTAACGTAACCTAGGGGATATCATGCTCAAGCTCAAGCAAGCGCACTGCTCAAATCGAATGCACCAACAAAGGAAAACTGCCATCCATATCGCTGTACAGGACAGTCCCATCTCTACGCTCACTGCCCTAATCTTTGTACTGTGATCCTCCGTCATCTGAACAAGTAATCGTATCGGTTGATGAAGCCCACAACGAACCAGATCAACCAGATACTCGAGAGACTAAGGGCCAGAGCGACGATCCGCCGATCCCCACGCCCAAAATACCGAAGCGTGTACCATAGAAAGCCCATGGACGGCATCAAGCATGCCCAGAGGAAATACCATGTCTCCGATGTCATGCCTTTCTCGAAGGGCGAGAGCGCATCGTATTCAACAAGTTGTCGCAGTCGGTTCATCAACCCCGTTCGTTCACGATATTCTGTCTTGAGGTTCTCCAGGAACTCTTCGCGATTCGAGAAATCGCTGAATTTCTCAGACCGTTTCCAACTCCCATGGCTCGCCTAGAGCTCGTCATGCGACTTGGTAACCTGACTGGCGGCGGAACTGATGCTGCTAGCTGCCTCGTTCGCAATGGAGCTGGCAGCACTAGCGGCGTCTGCAGCGGCAGAACTGACTTGAGAAGCCGCATCTCCTGCATAACTGCTTGCGTGTGCGCCGAACTCAGACAGGCGGCTGTTTGCGCTAGCGACAGCGGCAGAAAGTTGGCTCCGGACGCCCTCCAGGTAGGTCTGCTCTTCACCGTACAAGGCCTTGCTGACAGATGCACTGGCGGCTGAAGCTTGCTGCTCGGCTTGAGATGCAATCGAGCTATACACGCTGGCGGCAGCTGCCGATGCGCTGGAGCCGACCGAAGCGGCTGTGCCAGTCGGGCCAGTACCGTACATGGCAGCGTAAATCGCTGATGACGCGGATGCAC
This sequence comes from Mycosphaerella arachidis, assembly GCA_001297265.1. NCBI lineage: Eukaryota > Fungi > Ascomycota > Dothideomycetes > Mycosphaerellales > Mycosphaerellaceae > Mycosphaerella > Mycosphaerella arachidis. The sequence continues at coordinate 9,411 of LIHB01000150.1, forward strand.
CAATCTCTGTGAAGCTGGCTTGTGCTGCTGCCACGTAGTTGCTCTCTTTGCCGTACACAGCTTCGCTCACCTGAGAAGCAGCATCGCTGTACATACTGGCGGCAGCCTCGGTCGCTTGCTCGACGGTGCCCATTGTGGTGCCGTAGACTTGCGTGCTAGCAGCATCGACAGCCTGGTTCAGCTGAGCTTGCATCTGCTCGAGAATGCTTGGAACCTGCGTGGGTGGTACAAAGGCAGCCGACACTGCAGAGTACGCCTCGCCTGCGTAGCTAGAGGCTTGTGAAGCCAGAGCGGGTGCGGCTGTCGAGTATGCAGATTGCAGTCTGCTGTAGATGCTGGCGGTGAAGTCAGGCTCCTTGCCGCTGACCAAATCTTTGAAAACGTCCTGAACGGCACTCCATTGAGCTACGGCGGCGACCGTCGCTTGGGCAGCATATTCATTCGCGCGACTGGCAATTGATTCTGTCAAAGTGTCAGTAAATGGTCCAACGCCGTGGGATATCCTATACATACCCGTGAATGGCAACGGTGCACCATAGACCTGCTGGCTTGCCTTCGCGATGAGCGCATCCCAATTCTCGGAGGCCTGGAATGCAATACCTTCAGCGGTTTGCGAAGCCTGTGACGCCACCGATTCGATGCCAGTAGGCTCCTCGCCAAGGACCGCAGCAGAAATGTCGGATGATGCACGGGCGAGCTTCAACGATGCGATAGAGACTCCATCCGCCAGCTGTCCGTTTAGGTTGTCCATCATCGATGGGTCAATTGACTTAAGTCCCTGGGCTTCGGCTGCCTTGGCTGCGTACCCTGTCAATACTGAGTACCGACTTCGAGCCTCGGCCACGGCACTACTGTAGCCAGCTTTCGCTCCAGAGAGGGCACTTTCAATACGTGCAGAAGCTCCAGTAGCTGTTGGAATCGGAGAGACAATGCTCGAGGCAGCCTCGACGAACTCTGAGTAGCGTCCGTAAGCAGCACCAAGAGCTTCGTAGTATACCTTCTGAACTGATGCTAGATACTGCTGGTGAGCTGGAGTTGGCTTAGCCCCAACAAGGCTCTTCGCGCTGGCGTACTGAGCAGAGGCGGCGCTGACACCTTCGGCGAGACGGGCAGATGCGACAGAGGAAATGCTGTCGTATGCATTTTGTGTCGTTGCAATGCCGGCCTCATGCAATTTCGAGCTGGCCGCTGCTACGGCTGCAGAGTAAGCAGATTCTGCAGAAGAATACATCTGCTGGTGTACGGGCTCAGGCTTGCCAGAAACCTGTTCTGAGACTCGCGACTTGACGGCATCGTAGTGGCGTAATGCTTCCTTGGTCGCAGAATCGTAAGCAGAGCTTGCATGTGCGAGGGGCGCTGCAGAGACTGGAGTACCGTAGATGGCATACGATGCAGCTGTGATGGCAGAAGAGTACTGCTTTTCCATCTCAGCACTACCGCTCTTCGCTGCCTTTTGACCGTCCAGCCAGAGACTGCTTGCAGACATTACGGCATGATCGTACTGCGAGGAAGCCTGAAGCAGAGCAGACTGATATGCAGAGCTTGCCACCGCCAGTGGAGCGACGGTGACTGGCGTACCATAGATGGCGTAAGATGCGGCGGTGAACGCAGAGTTGTACTGGTCCCTGGCCAAGCTGCTGCCACTCTGCACAGCATTTGGATGTGTGCCGTAAATGGCGCTGCTGGCAGCTGCGATTGCTGACTGGTATTGCTCGCCAGCAAGGCTGGTGACACTCGCCGCGGTGCCCTGTGTGGCTGTGACCCCTGCGAGACCACTGCTGATGACATCTTGCACAATCTGCGTCAGGGCATTGGCTTTGTCACCGGCAACACTCGCAATAGACTGAATGCTTGAGCTGAGGCTGCCGTCGGTGTCGAAAATGTCATCGTCCAGAATAGGCTCGCGCGCTTCGACAATCACCTGTGCGTTTGCTCCACCCCAAACCTTCTTGGTAGCTTGACTCGCGATCGAGTCAGCGGCGTCGGCGATCTCGTCAGTGTCAGGAATGGCCGAAGCTATCGAGCTAGATGCTGACGAAATGCTGGATGAAGCTGCACTTGCCACGGAGGACGCGCTGGAAGATGCCTGTGATGCGACTGGCGGAGCCCCAGTTGCGCTTTTGATGACCGATGAACCACTGCTGGAGAGCTCACTGGCTGCCGATTTAGCGTTTTCCTTCTGAGAAGAAAGAATGCCGGAGAGCTTTGCATCAGGGCTCTTGGTCGATGCCTTGCCGGCAACGCGAGACGATAGGCTGGATGCAGCGTCAGTGAGACTGTCAGACACGCCGGACGCTGTTCCGACGATTTCCCCTGAAGCCTTGCTCGCGGCGCTCTCGATGGTGCCAGTCGACGAGCCGACTATCTTGTCAGACAAGCTAGATGCATGTTCAACGACAACAGTCGGTTGCTCGGCTTCAACAATGTTCTCGGAAGCGACACTGGCAGCGCTCTTCAATGATGCGGCAACGTCGTCAGACAAGCTCGATGCTGATTCGGAAACTTTACTCGCAGCCGACTCAACAGATCCGGTCGAGGATCCGACAACCTGCTCGGACAAGTTCGACGCTTTGCTAGCGGCCTTGCTGGAGACGGATTCAAGAGAGCCAGTGGAGGAGCCGATCACCTGCTCAGACGCGCTCGAGCTGAGCTTTGAAGCGTGCTTGGCGATGACGGAGGTCGCGCTTTCGATGTTGCCCTGCTCAGGCTCCTCGCCCATGACAGCTTGTGAGGCCTCAGCTACCTTTTCGACAACCTGGTCCTTGACCTTGCGGACGGGTGCTGGAATGTACTTGGTGCTGAAGTCGTCAGTCTCATCAGCGGCATCGATCTTCCACTTTCCAACCTCCTTCAGGCGGACCAGTTCCTTCGCTGTATCTTCCGCAATCGCCATTGCGCGCTGCTCAATATCCTCGCTGGTAGCTTTGGCAGCGACTAAACCAGCATGCGCATGGGCGTCCTTATCGACATCGTTGCGCCATGCCTGAGTGGCCTTCTTGAGGTCGTTGTATTTGGCCCACTCCTTATGTGGCAGCGATGACGAAGCATACTTGCGACCAATCTCAGATAGACGAATCTCGCGAATGCTGTCGATTGTTTCGAGGGTGGACTGGAGCGCCTTGTCAACGAGAGATTGCGTCTCCGCCTGGTGTGATTGTCTCCACTCTCTGACAGCTTGTGCTCTTTGCTTGACATTCTGCCCAGCTGCGCGAAGACCTTGCACGAGATCTTCCTTAGCCTTCTCGACTTGTTCAGGCGTAGCGTCTTCAGGGACTCGTGCAACAAGCTGCCTGATGTTGGCCTTGACGCTGTTGATGGCTGCTTCGGCAGTCTGCTCGAGTTGTACAATCAGAGCTTCGCCAACACTGTGCCCGCTGGAGATCTGGCGGTCTGTGATCTCTTTGATGCGCTCCTTAAGATCATCAGCTCCCTCTTGTACAGCGGTCCCAGAGATTGTTTCCCAGCTCTTGAGATCCTCCTGAAATTTAGCCTTTGGATCGGGCTTAGCGTCGACGATGGCGGATGAGGCAGAAGATGCTGCGGCTCTTACTGCGGACGAGGGGCTGGCGGTGGCCTCGTTCAGTGTTGACGAGAGCGACGAAGCAGAGGACGAGGCGTGAACCGAGGCTTTTGACAGCTTTGACGAGGTCTCGATGCTGTTGATCTCGGCTTCGAGCTTCTTTCCGTCTTTGTAACGACCGAGACGCTCTGTAATGCGTCGAAGCTGTGGCTCGACATTCTCGCCGTACAAGATGGCAAGTCTCGGCCAGATCTGACGAGACCAGAAAGTCCAAACAGTGTTGGCAACAAACTGTGCTTGAGGCAGAGCAGTCTGAACAGCAAAAGTGGATCCTTGTTGGTAGAGCTTCTCAGCGAGCGGCCGAGTCTTCCGGTACACAGGCTCAACCTCAAGCTCCCAGAAGTCGCTGGCAGAAGACACAATCGGCTCGTAGTACGGTTTAATCGTGTCCTGGGCCTTCTTGACGTGAGGTGCAAGGACAGTCTGATACTGCTGGCCGGCCTGTGTTTGGAGGACATCCAGTTGAGGCTTGATCGACTTCTCCCACTGCTGCTGACCGACTTGCTGTGCTTGGGCGACTCGGGGAGCCCCGTACTGCGTGTAGACGGCCGATGCAGGCTTGTAGACCTTATCGTGGGCCTGGTCGATGTATGGCTGTACTTTCTCCACGTACGGCGCCGCATACTGGTCATAGTATGGCTGCGTGTACGGCGTGACGTATTCCCTAAATTGTAGATATGGTCTGCATATCTGCGGCGATGTGTCTTGTAGATCTGTCGACGACGGCGGACACCGCAGAGCAAAGGTGATGATTGTGTACCACACGCCCACTCGCAGCAGCTGGGAAGCCATCCAACCCGAGTATGTCCTCTTGGCCGTCTTCCTCTTGTTGCGCCATGAGCGCGATCTGGGGACGTCGGGCTCGCCGTGTATTCTGCCGTTCATCTTCTCGCTCTTCCGGGAGCTGCTGTTGGGGTCCAGGCCGGCCATGATGCGGATGGGATTATTATTATTGTACTCTCGCTGCTACTGTACGTAGTCGCGGAGCTCTGGTTCTAGCGCGTCAGGGCCGAGCTTGGGTCCGATCTCCACACACGCTTCCCCGATGAGAACGGGAAAGCTGAGCGTGTCTGACTCGAAGCGAACGGCAATGGCGGGCGCGATTCAGTGCAGCCGCTGTACCTGACGCAGGAGCCAGGAGGACGTTGGGCGATATCACAAGATGAGGGGAGATGTTGGCCGCATTTCTCGATAATAAGCAGCAGTATGTGCGAGTTGGGAGCACACGCGCGTGTTCGAGCGAGGAACAGGCTTTACCGGTCCAGAAGTCACCAAACCTTGAATTGTGAGCTGCAGTGTTGCGTCACTGAGGCGTCAAAGGTGAAGTGAACTTATGGCGCGTGCCGTTCACACTTGGGTGAGCTCAGCGTCAACAAAGGAGGGATGCCGGAGGCGAGATCTGTGTTTCCAACATCTATTCTCCTCGAACTCCAATCACAAGGGCTGCAGCCGTGTCGTGTATTCAACGCTGGCGCGGAAATGGCCAGTCGCCGATAGAAGTACTGTATGCTGCGGGGCGTCAGTCAAATATTACTGAAAGCGCCTAAAAAAATAGTCGAATTTTATTGGGCTGCGCACAGGACGCGACCGACTTGTTATCGACAAGCCATCAGCTTTCACATGACAGGGAAAAATATCCGACGCTGATTCCCGTTCTCAACAGGACGGGACTACGGGTGTTCGGGGTTTGTTGCCGAAGGGTTAGCAACAGGGTGCCACCACAGTATATCTGAGCATGCGCACGTATTTCCATGGTCTTGGCGGTGTCCACTTTTTGGCAACAACACCCCCTAAACAAGACTGCCTCGTTCCTATATTCATTGCGTAAAACTTCTCGCCGACGTTTCGATATGGCTCGATAAGACATGAGCCATGGCGTGGTTCTATCAAGGGTCCCGATGCGTGGGACTGTATCTATGCAGCACAGGCAGGATTGTTATAGAGCAGTACACAGTTGCGGACACCTCTCATTGGTCATGCGACTCATACCTTGTGGTCGGTACATTGTACTGGTCTCACGTTCAGGTATCGAGCACGCTCTGGAGGGTGAAAGCGGCCCGCCTCCGCTGCTTGGCGGAGCTTCAAGACTGCTTTGAACAACGATATAGTAAGACAATTCAGACACATTTTAGACACGTTGATGCGGCGTATGGCCCTTTCCTCGTACGCTACAAGTTGTCCGTTGGCTTCGATAAGTTGGCGAAGCCTTTAAAGCCTTACCACGCGACGACGAAGTTCAAGAAACCGAGGTGAAGCCGATCGCAGAGGTTCGCCGCTTCGAGTTCGTGGCATCGGAGGTTCGGACGTGCTGCCAGGTTCCATCATCCCCCCCATGCACGTAGGCCGCGACATCTTGAACTGTTTGGTCACTTTTACTTGCTCTCTTCAACAACATCTTCCATCGCCATAAGCATCAGTCGGCCAGTTCCATCTTCCACACCATCGCAAACATCTGCACGCGAAACGCGCAAACAACAATTCCATGACGACCTAGAGAAGCACCGTCACGGTCCTGGTGGCACATGGACCATTTCCTTATTCACCGACGGCACTCTAACCATTGCACTAAGGAGCGCCCACCATGGACGACCGTCTTGACCTCCAACCCGACAAGCTGATTACCTCCGACACGCCCGATATTATGAATGACCCCGACTTCGCTCCACCGCCTCCGCCGCAACGACGGGACACTGCTGCATCGTCCGCAGCAGGAGGCGAGACATGTCGAATATGTCGCAGCGAGGGCACGCCGAACGAGCCTCTGTTCTACCCTTGCAAATGTAGTGGCAGTATCAAGTTCGTCCATCAGGAATGTCTAATGGAGTGGCTCTCGCATTCACACAAGAAGCACTGCGAGCTGTGCAAGACACCCTTCCGCTTCACCAAGCTGTACGATGCAAACATGCCCAAGAGCCTGCCATGGCACGTGTTCATCGGACGAGCGTGTGTGCATCTGGCGACCATGTTTGTAAGAGGATGTAGAGGCTTACTCGTGGCCGCAGTGTGGCTGGTCGTTCTGCCCTACCTCATTCGCTGGTCCTGGAGGTGGATGTTCTGGTTCGCCGATGCAGGCTGGGCAAGAGAGGCGTACATGGAGAAGATGCGGGAAGCTCAGGCGGCGCAGGCCGACAGCATGGAGATGATGAGTGATGCCGTCAACAGTACAGACTCCATGACCTTGACCGGATCACTGGTGGGCGTGTTTGAGCAATTTTGGGATACACAATTCGGATCAGGCGCAGCGGAGGGCACGTTGCAAGGGAGGACAATGCAAATGGTGAAGGGTGCTCTTACATCCGCATTCAAGAATGCTACCTCACCGGCTCACGAGCCGAACAAATCCTTCTACTGGCCACAACCGGACCCCTCAATTCTATCTGGATGGACGTATATTTCCGAAACTACATCAAACCCGAAGTTCAATCGTGTCATTCTGGACATATTCGAGGGACAACTGATAACATGTGTTGTCATCGTAGGCTTCATTTTGGTCTTCTTGATCCGCGAATGGGTGGTGCAACAGCAGCCGCTGGTCAACCTGAATGGAAACAACGGGCAAAGGGAGCGTGAACGGCTTCAGCGAGAGCAGGAGAGATTACAGCGACACGCCGAGCTGCTGGAGCAGGCGCGTTTGCGACTTCTGGCTTTACAAAACGAGGCACAGGCACGTCACGATGCGCACGAGTCAGGTCAAGACACGCCCAGGATGGTGTTTCGTGGTTTGCCCGCGCTAGAAGCTTTGGTTGATAATGCAACAATACATTTGCGTGATTGCTTTGACCATGGCGATGACGAAGCATACGACAGATTCGTATACCGGGCTACATTGGCCATTAGACAGATACGCGCCGCGGAGACGAGTGGAGTCGATGTCGCAGAGATTGCGGACAAGGTGTATGGAAAGCTTGCGACTTTGGCAGCACCTGAACGTCAAGCTTGGGAAGAGATCCTCGTCTCTGAGTTGAAGACTGCCGGTGCTGGAGAAGCACAAGCCATCGACGGAACGAGGACGATATCGGATGCATCTGAAGCGAAGCGAGGCACGTCCCCTCAATCACATACATCGACAGCACATCCCTCTGTTCTTCGCCCGCAGATGCCTCGTCGAGATACTTCATCGCGTGCTAATCACATTCAGCGGATTCTCGAAGAAGCAGACAACGCGTTGGCTCCCCACGACCGCCCTGGTCTAGCCTCGTTACCCACAAGTACGGCAGTGGAACCTCCAGCAGAAAGCGCTAGCACCGTGAGTGCGTCTTCGACTGAGGATAGCTGGCTTCGGATTAGCCCTCCTAACGAGCAGTCCGATTCGGTCGAGCCTGACGAGGTCGCAGAGTATGACGACATCTTCCAGTATGAAAATGACGAAATACCAATTACAAATGCTGGTCCAGATGCCAAGATCAACATCAAGCGAAGTGGGAGACGCAACGTCCTACCCATCGTACCTGAGCCGCAGGAGGAAGAGGGCAAGCTTCTGAGCACCGAAGTGCTGAAGAAGAGGCTGGAGCAGGAAGTTGCTTCATCAGAAAGCAATGCACAATCAAGTGGATACGAGCAAGCACCCGCGGGGGATCCCTTGACGGCCGCACACACGGATAACCCCTTCCACCCGGATGGCGTGGTTTCAGAACGGGATGAAACACATGAATCTGACGTCCCAGCCGGTCTTGTCGATGCTGGCGTTCAGGATCGCCGTGAAGATCAGAACAGTCATGCCAGATTCGATTGGAATGTGGAAATACACCCCGAAGACCAGCATGCAGACGCAGTAGAGCCTGCTCATGCTCATCAAGCTGTAGCAAACCCGATAATCTTTCAGCGTCTTGCGGACTGGTTCTGGGGTGACATACAGCCTCAAGCAGTGCCAGAACCAGTACTTCCTCCTAACGAAGAGCTGGTCGATGAGCATGCCAATGGCCACGCAGCACCGTTCGTTCCTGAGGACGAAGCTCGTTTCGACGCCGAGGATCTCCTACTTGACGAGCTGGCCGAGAATGATCCCGAAGTCGTGGCTGCTGCACAACAAGCAGGATTGGATGCCGAGGCCATCGAGGAAGCAGAAGACCTTGAGGGCGTTTTCGAGTTGATCGGCCTGCAGGGACCGCTGATTGGACTCTTCCAAACAGCATGTTTCTGTTGCGTTCTGGTGACGGGCTCTGTCTTTGGTGCCGTCGGCCTTCCTTACGTCTGGGGCAAACTCGTCCTTTCCTTCGTGGGCGCGCCGATGATCTTCCTTGTCAAGACACCATTGCAGGTTGCCTCTTTCGTGGCAGAACTCGTCGTCGATGTTACGTTGTTCGTCACAGGCTGGTTCACCATGGTTGCCGCCATGCTGGGTAACTTCCTCTTCAACGTGGTGGAACGTTGGTTGCCAAAGTTGGCCGACTACAATATCACTGACTGGATCACAAAGAGGGCGGCTTCTACTTTTTGGGCAGCTGGGCACAGGCTACAAGCCATTTTCATGACATCCAGACCGGCAACAGTGACGGACGGCCTCGGATGGAACTGGGCACTTCTTACTGGATCCGTGCATGCTCACTCATCCCTGAAGACGATCGAGCAGGAGGTCAACGCAGTCTTGAGCTGTACCGGGAGCATCATTACGTCGATCGCTGAGCTTTTGTCAACTGGCTCCGTGTCGATGGTGTGGCGGCACTTTTTGGGCGCAGTGGCGCAAGTATCGGAAGTGCCGGCGAAGCTTTTGGCCGGCGTTGAGGTAGTGCAGCGGTACCTACAACCTCTGCTTGACATCTTGCGTGGACTTCGAACTGGAGCCGTGACGCTGCATCACGATCGTGTCGCGATAGATCCATCATTGGTCTACTGGAGTAACTCAGATCGTGGGCTGGCTATATGCGCTGGCTACGCCGCGTTGGCCGTCGTTGCTGCTGTATACGTTGCCGTTGACAAGCCCATTACCTCGTCACAAGCCGGCAAGAAGACTGAGAAAATCGTCCGCGATACTCTTCGGCAAGCTGGAGGTGTGTTGAAAGTCATCCTGATCATCAGCATCGAGATGTTGGTCTTCCCACTGTACTGTGGAATGCTGCTCGACCTCGCGTTTCTGCCATTGTTCCAGCATGAATCAGCTGCGACTCGATGGGCGTTTGCGTTACGATCACCATACCTCTTCTGCTTCGTGCATTGGTTCGTGGGCACCTGCTACATGTTCCACTTCGCACTATTTGTTGGCATGTGCCGTAAGATCTTGCGCAAGGGTGTCTTGTGGTTTATCCGAGACCCCGACGATCCGACCTTTCACCCAGTTAGGGACGTATTGGAACGCAACATCACCACGCAACTTAGAAAGATCGCATTCAGCGCGCTCGTGTACGGCGCTCTGGTCATATTATGCCTTGGCGGAGTTATCTGGTCAATCGGACGGCTATTTAGAGGCATATTCCCGATCCACTGGGTATCCACCGAGCCTATCCTGGAGTTTCCGCTTGACTTATTCCTTTACATGTTCGTCACACCATTGCTCCTTCGACAGCTTGAAGTGTCAAAGCTGGTCAGCGCAATGTATTCCTGGTGGCTCAAGCACTGTGCGAGGGGGCTTCGTCTGTCTCATTTCCTATTCGACGAGCGTCGCAGAGATGAGGAAGGCAGATACATTCGACAGTCATGGACAGACGTGCTGCTCATGAGGAAGGCCACCCCTGAAGCTACTCGCACCCGCCCAGGAGATGACGTGTCCACCATTCAATTCAAAAAGAACGGGAAGTATGTTCTTACTCCCTGCAATGACTCTTATCGACCGCCCAAGCCTGGAGAAGCCTTCCTGCATTATGAGGCCGACGACGTCTACATTGTGGACAAGGATGGCAAGAAAAACGACCACTTCTCGAAGATTTATGTGCCGCCCCAATTTCGACTTCGCATATCACTCTTCATGGTCTGCCTATGGCTGTTCTCGGCTTTCATGGGTATCTGCGTAACGCTGGTGCCCCTGGCTCTTGGTCGGCAAATCTTCCGCTTGGCTCTGCCAGAAGGCGTCGGAGTAAATGACATCTACGCGTATTCAGTTGGTATCTATATCCTCGGTGCCGGGCTTTTCGCGGCGCTCAAAGGTCCGGCCGCCGCACAGTACGCGGGAGAAAAGGCCACTGCTGTCGACGTGGGAGCTTGGATCAACACAGCGAAATTCTATTGTGTGCGAGCGCTGAAGTGCGCATACCTTTACGGCTTTTTGATGGCCCTGCCACTGGCAATCGCCATGATACTGCATTTTTACGTGATAGCACCACTGCACACGTACATGGACGCATCTTTCAAGCCAATTCTGGAGGCGGCGGTGAGCAACAGTACCTTCGCGGCTGCAACGAATACTACCCAGGATGTTGCTTCTGTCGATGCGACGAGCACATTCAAGACTACACCGCAGCTACCTAAACTCACCGACCACGTCATCCATATCATCTCCGATTACGCCCTCGCCCTCCTCTACCTCCGGATCGCAGCCCGCTACATCATGACAGCACCGGCCTCTCGCGCAGCAGAAGCAGTCCGCCGCATTACAGCAGACGGATACCTCAACCCCAACATCCGCCTCGCGACCCGTTTCTTTATACTCCCGACGACGCTGGTCGCTGCCTTACTTCTCTGCGTCCCACTTGGCCTCGCAAAAGTTTTCATCCAATGCATGTCACACCTGCAGGTCAACGTGGACAACGCGCTGAAGATCATGATATACCGCTACTCGTACCCGCTCGCTGCTGGTTGTGTGATGCTAGTGTTTGGAATTTCGGAGCTGGCGACTGCTACGGGTCGGTGGCGTGCGAGAATAAGGGATGAGGTATATCTGGTGGGGGAGAGGTTGCATAACTTTGGGGAGAAGAAGCCGCCGAGTGGGAGCAGAAGCGTGATGAGGAAGGAGAAGTGAGCATTTTATGGGCTTTGAGGTTAGCGTTGGCGCTGGTTGGGGTGCTGTATTAGAGGGAATCCGGCTCAGTCCTATGGAACTGTTATGGAATTGATCCTTGATGGATGATGCTAGAGCCTAGATAGAGATAGCAGAATGCTATGGTGCAGATGCATAACATTACCGCTTTGCAGCATCTACATGAAATATGCATTCTACGACCACGACCCTTTCGATCAGAGCTGTGAGCAGCAATCATTCTGAAGAGGCATTTGCGCTGAGGCACGTTCAAGCTTGTGTATTGCGGGACGTGGTCTCGCAGGGTATGGTCAATACCGCGCAGGTGAGTCACAGAGTAGCCATCAGATGTTGAGGCGAACTTACGTACAATCACGATCATAGCATATGCTCAACAGAGGCCCGCGCCTCTCTTCACCGCATGATAAGACCATGCAGTACATGCTTTTTCGAGTCAGGCTCGTCCCAGATGCAGTGCGCTCGAGGAAGGCCTGCAGCTGTGCTCACTGCATGATCACTCCAATAAAGCAAGTCCTTCGTCTGGGTCAGATGTTTCCGGTCAGGCTATCGTTGTGCCGTTTAGAGAGTCCAGGCCATCTTTGGGCCGTCCAGAGAGTCAGTGGTTGCTCGCGCGCACGTGGTTCTTCCAGCTCAGGCGAAGCGATTCAATCCATGTACGCAAGCCTCTATCGCGGAGTCGCCGTAACGTCTGAGTTGGCCTGACTAGTCTGTGTCGAGAACTTGGATGCTGGCCATGTGCCATCAGGAATGTGTAGGTTTTCGCATAGCATGCTGCGAGCCTGGAGCAGCCTCCTTTGCTTGGCACTCACGCCTTGAGCAGTGTGGGTAGGCAGAGCGTACTAACTGGATGTAGCTAGGTAAGCGTTTGAGACCGGAACCAGAAGCGTCCGTGTAGTAGGTTCAGCCCTATCTGCACGGGATAGTGTAGGTTTAGCCACGTGTGTGTCCCACAAGGCGACCCCGCTAGAGTGAATGTTCGACAAGCGAATGTGGCGCTCGGATCCAGCTGGGCAGCAGAAGCGTGGCTTCAATAGACTTTGGAAAAATCTGGCGGCATGGTCGATGTTTCGCTCGGAGCTTTGTGTCCGTTTGTGGCTTGCGAGTCTTCGTGGAAGTCCATTCACGAGACCATGATCGTGCAGCCTTGGACTGGAGCTCTTGGTCAGTCTGGACATCTCAAAGATAGGCTGAAGCCTCCGAAAAGTGTTTATCGTTCAATCCTGCTCACGACTTGTCAACACTGACTATTGCTCATCATACTACCATCACGATGAAGTCCTCGTTCGTCCAAACGCTCTTCATCATCATGGGCTCTTCAGCAGCGTCAAGGCTAGATGCCCAACATGCCGACAGCGACAATGCAATGACCAAACTTCGTTGCGGTGCTGTGAACTTCTTGATGACAACGTTTCTGCCGACCGCCCAAACGACCGCTTTCTGCTCCGCGTATCTTCAGTTCGCCGAACACACATCGACAACGACAGCGACAATGGCTGGAAGCACGAGGTTCGTCTCTCCCAACTCAACGAGCGGCTCATGATCTGACTTTTCCTTGCAGAACAATCACAGAGACCAGCAACTTGATATTGCCAACCACCACGAGAACACTCTCCACCACACATACCAGCACCAGTACCACAACAGTCGATCTGTGGATCGGACGCCCTGCCTGCACGGCAGTACCCAACTTCGAATGGGTCCGCGACTGGCGAAGTCAGCGATCACAAAGGACTTCAGACCTAGTGAAAGCAGCCTGCAGTTGCCTTGAGATTCCGGAATCAACAAAAACAGCTCTCGCCATTGCAACCACCACGCCGACCCTAACCATCACGGAAGGCATGACTGGTCTTGCCGAGGCCACTTCCGTGGAGACACAAACTGTTGTCCAGACTCACACGAAGTTCACTTTTCTGAGCAAGGAGATGAACTATGACCTCGTCAACAGGACAGTGGTGTTCGAAGATAAGAGCTTGGTGCTGCCTAAGATAGAGCGTACTGTTGCGACGCAAAGCAGTAGGTCAAGTAGATCAGGTGCAGGCTCCATGATGGCACGTTTCGTACGACATGTCGGCTCATGGAAGCACGCCGGCAGTTGATGGAGGTATCAGATGGACTGTGTTTGTTAGCTTGATGAGATACCAATGATAATGATGATATGAGAAGCTCAGGAACGAGACATTCAGACCATGTCCTCACGCTAGCCGCTTCTGACAGTTGCTGGCCTGAAATGTTCCCAATCCCAGCATCCGAACATGAACCGTTGTTCTTTCACTTCACATGAATCAGCCGTGCTTCGTTCCTCTTCCCATCCACTCAATCTGCTTGTAACGACGACATCTACCCAGAAGCCCAACGCACCGGCGAGGAATTCTGCTCAGGACAAGTCTTGCTTCGCGTGGCCAGACTCCGCCACGAAGCACTATCGCAACCGCGAAACATCTACTATCTTACTTTCACATTTCTTCGTCTCGTGATGCACGTGTGTCCAGCGCGTACTCCGAAGAACTTAGCACAGAGTTTAAAGCTCAGCAAGCCACGAACGCCGCCACAACCTCGAAGACGTCCGCTAGAAGTCCCTTGCAAGGTGCAATACCAATACCCGCAGAAACTCAGCAGCTGCAGCGGCCCAAACACCGGAAATTGGGAATGTAGCCTCTTGCGGTGCCACATGTCGTGCCCTTTCGAATTCACACCACGAGCAGTTGATGCTTTCGGACTGGTCGTACGGATCTGGTGATCTCATACGTCTGACCGATTGTCAAGAAACGACCCTGTCTCCGAACAGCATTGCTCGTTGCCTGTGGTGCATGTTCTGGTCGAACTAAATCTTTCCACCTTGGAATAATGGAATATTGGTTTGGCCTATCAACTACAGAGCCGCCTCTTCCTGGGGCTGCCAGTAGCATGCCAGTGGCATGCTGCAGCCACGAACTTTTAGCCCTTCCATTCGAGACCAGACCGACGCCACGGTATCGTGTCTGGCACGTGGCCGGCAGCTATAGCAGCCGCATGCACGCTGGTAGTGAGTCTTGGCGCGGGAGGATCCTGGTTGAACTTTATTCGTCAAGTGGATCTTGGCAGTTTGAACCTCTGCCCATGTTTGACTTCCCCTCTGGTATCAACTTGGTCCTGACTCCGACTCAATAGGATCTCAGCGTGGTTTTGCGTGCTTCGCTTGGCGGACAAACAGGTTCTTGGGCAAAGCCACAAGGGCATCATTCTTGACGATACTAGCTGACAAGACTCGGCAGAGCGATAGCGTAAGCCATGGATGCCCGAGCGTGTTCTCACTGGCAACACATCGTATCATACGAAGAGAGTAACCTCGATTTCGAACACATCATCCACATCCAGGCCTTGCCAACACATTGCAGCAGGACCTCTTCGTTCGGCGACTTCAGCCACGATCCGGTGTGCAAGGTGTCTTTGCCTTCGCGAAGGACGCCTCCATCGAGCATTAGCGTGGCAACCACACACTACACCTTGTGTCTTGAGCGAATTTTACGCCATCACCTAGTCAAGCCTGCATCCAGGCTTCAGCTCCACTGTTGACGCCAGCGTCGACAATTCTAGTCGATGTCAGTGCTCTCATGTGGCGTACATTGATACTCCTGTGCGATGAAGAGCACTAGACTAAAGCGTATAGCATGCATGACACTCGTGTCGGCATGCATAGATCACGATTTTGTATCAATGAACTAAGGACTACTGCTGGACAGCCGACCTACCCGACCAATATAAACCTCCTCGCCGCTCTCAAGTCTTTCTCAATCATATCATCCATTCCTCAACTCTTGTCACTCACTTCCCCAGTATCCTCCATCGCCATGCGGTTCATCCTCCTGGCGGCTGTAGCAATCAACGCCTTACTGGTGACAGCGCGACCCTACGCCGTGAGCGAAGCCGAAGCGGCTCCATTAGAAGCAGAACAAAACATCGAAAGGGACACGGTTGCAGATGCAGCCTTGTCTGAAGCAGTAGCAACAGCTTTTCTCGACAAGCGAGAACCCGAACCCCAAGCACTTACAACTTCGAAGCCCACAACGAAGAACAACACCAACAGCCTCTGCCCAGCATCCTGCCCGTCAGTTCTACGCGCAGCGCTCGCCCCATTCGCCACATGGCCGCTTGCAAAAGACTACTGCGCTGCAGTCGCCAACGGCACATGCACAAGTAATCCGTGAGTCAAGCTTTCTTTCCCACATCAAGATTCATGCTGACTTCTCGCACAGCCGCTACAAAACGTTGTCCGAATTCCTAATCAAAAACTCCAAACAATTCTGCTGCTGCATCGCCATCCCTCCCCCGGTGGTCACCAACCCCCCAACAAACAATACGACTACTCCGCCGCCTCTGAACAACACTACTCCGCCGCCTCTCAACAACACTACTCCGCCACCTCTGAACAACACTAATCCGCCACCTCTCAACAACACTACTCCGCCACCTCTGAACAACACTACTCCGCCGCCTCTTAACAACACTAATCCGCCACCTCTCAACAATACTACTCCACCGCCTCTTAACAACACCACTCCGCCACCTCTCAACAATACTACTCCACCGCCTCTTAACAACACCA
>LIHB01000150.1:26651-48902 GCA_001297265.1 Mycosphaerella arachidis
ACTCCGCCACTGAACAACACCACTCCGCCCCTGAACAACACCACTCCGCCACTGAATAACACCACTCCACCACTCAACAACACCACCCCTCCTCTCAACAATACTACTCCGCCACTGAACAACACCACTCCGCCCCTGAATAACACCACTCCTCCCTTGAACAACACCACTCCACCACTCAACAACACGACTCCACCACTAAATAACACCACTCCTCCTCTTAACAACACCACGCCGCCACTAAACAACACCACTCCTCCTCTCAACAACACCACACCACCACTGAACAACACCACTCCTTCTCTCAACAATACTACGCCGCCATTGAACAACACCACTCCTCCTCTTAACAATACTACGCCGCCGTTGAACAACACCACTCCTCCTCTCAACAACACCAACCCCCGCGCCAACAACACGGGCAACTCCTCCGGAAACTCCACCGCAAACCCCTCCTGCCCCGCCGGCGGCAACAACAACAACAACAATAACAATAATAATAATAATAACAATAGAACGAACTCCACCAACTGCACCAACGGCAACGGGCCCCGAGATCTCACAAGAGGAACAAGTCTCCTCAAGCGCGCGTGGTACTCATACCAGGACTGGATCCACGACAGGACGAGCGCGTGGAACGCGCCGAAGGCCGAGCCAGTGTCATTGCCGAGTTCAGGGTACGTTTTTTTTCGAAGCCTGTGGTTCCACGATTTGTGAGAGAAGCTAACATGTTTATTCCCTGGCAGAACTGATGTGCAGGCGAGGCAGAGGATGGGTGGATCTGTGATACGGCAACCCAGGGTCATGGCGATTACGGTGACGAGTGCGGATGGTTCTACTGTGCATTTAGAGATTCCCGAAGGCATGGGTGCTAAGGAGGTGGAGCAGGATGTGTAGTGTAGAATTAGGAATGGATGATGGGATCTTTAGCTGGCGTTTTAGCAGGGAGGTAGATGGATGGATGGATGGCGTTGTGGGGGAATGCGGTGATTTTATTATACCCTCTCCGAGAAATGAAAAAGATTCCAGTTCTTCAAATGTGGTTCTTTTGGCGATGACCTTTGTTGGTGATATCAACAGTGATTCCTGGAGAACATGACTGTCCCTTCGAATTGACGCCGGGAGAGTAGAAGTACAGCAGTGGGTATCGTAGTTGCCCAGTATAAAGGTCATACACGCCTCGAAACATTACGATGCTTCTCATCAACTTCACATCTTCGCCCTCTTGCTCTTGCCAGGACGTGGCTTGCCTCCCTTGCCGCCACTCTTCATGCGTTTCTGCGAGTAGCTCCGGTCATCGTTCGTCGACTTGGCATCATTGCTCTTCGAGAACCGCTTCTTGCCACCGAAGCCGAACTTCTCATCTTTCTTTTGTCTCTTCCTGTTCTGACCGTCTGCTGCGCCCTTGGCTCGCTTTGCTGCTCGGTCTTTGCTTTGTGTTGTGGCGGCGTCTTCAAGTGCGACGTCGAATCTGTCGTCTTCGTTGGCGGTGAGGTCTGCGCCTTGTCGTTCTGGGTGAAGTTAGCAATGTCATGTAGCTTGCTGTGATTTGGGACATACTCCGCTTCAGTGTCTGAATTCTGTCCAACGTCTTCGTCTTTTCCTTCTGCCTCTCTTGCAGCTTGGCGACTTGCACAGCCTTGCCAAACTTCTTCAGATCTCGCTGTCTTCTCGCATCGGCGCTGGCCTTCTTTCTCGCTGCCTCATCCAGCATCTTCGCCCGCACCTTGCCCATCTGCTCTTCCGACTTGACCATCTCCGCAAAGTAGTCGGTGGGTCTGCTGAATGGCACACCCTCCTTCTTCAATCTAATTCTTGCCTCCGTCACGGCGTCTAATGACTGCCTGTAGAAAGCAAGTTCGCGGTTGAGGTCGTCGTCGACATCAGCGATCTGAACCGGCTCGGCTGACACGACGGTCTGGTTGGCGGAGAAAGGTAAGCTGGAGGGTAGCGCGAAAGACTTGAGTGATCGTTGGAGAGCGGCAGTGTTGTTGATCGTCAGTCGTTGGTGCGGTATCACGTCTGCTCGGTCTTCAGAGGCGAGTGATTCGATGTCGGATAGTGGGATGTCTTGATCGTCTTCTTGGTCGTGGTCGTTGTCGCCCAGCTCCGAGTCAGACTCCGACTCATCCTCCATCTCACCCTCTAACTCAACACCACCCGTTGAGTTCTCCTCTTCTCCATCCTCTGCGTCGTGGCTTTCTTCCGTCTCCCAGCCATCTGCCTCCCCATGCACTGCTTCGGCCTTGGTCGCCCGCTTGGCTGCTTTGCTCTCCTTCTTGCGCAGTGCCGCCGACTGGGCGTCTTGGTCGACTTCTTCCTCACTCATCGCGTCCTCCAGCGCATCGATGTCGATGTCGGATCGCTGCTTTTGGCGTTTGCGCTTCTCAGCTTCCTTTTGCAGTTTCTTCTGTTTCTCGAGTTTGTAGTTGCGGCCCTTCTCCCTGTCCAGTGTCTTCGTAAGCTTGAGGGCCTTTGGTTTAGGCATGATGGACAATTCGGGAGGAAATGTGTGGAATCGTCGGTGTCGCGATTGGTAAAGATTTGGGAGCTTCAGAAAAGTCTCGCTAGACTTAGAGCCAAGATTTCGTCGGACATCTTCTTGCAGGGAGCGGGGCGGAGGTACCTCCGCCGGCAGCTGCAACCTTAATTGCGCATGTGAAACATGTACTGTAGCTATGTACTTGCACGTCCATCTATTTCTTCGTTATAGACATCAGCTGCGATGCTGCGATGGACATCAAGAGTAGGCATAGCAGGAGGTCAGACACGATCGATCAGATCTATCGAGACACGCTTCAAATCGACCGCGACCACAACACCAACCAAACCAACATGGACACAATGGGCACGACGATCCTTCCCACCACGACTCGACCACCCTCCCTACTCTCCACTCACTCGAAGTTTCGTCTACGCTGCATCCATCATACTGTTCGGCCACACCTTCATGGGCTACGTCTACAGCTTCAATGGTACCGAAGGAATCTCAATGCTGCCGACGCTTGCGAGCTTCGGCGACTGGGTCTTCATCAGCAAGTGGTATCGACGAGGAAGAGGCATCGAGGTGGGAGACCTGGTCAGCTTCAAGCATCCCGTCCATCTGGGACAGTATGCGATCAAGAGGGTTATTGGAATGCAAGGAGACTTTGTCCTGATGAATACACCCGGCAAGAGCGAGTTGATGATTCAGGTATATGATCAATAAGTATGGTCATTATCTGTGCTATGCTGACGACACGGGTTAGGTTCCGCAAGGTCACTGCTGGGTCGTTGGCGACAATATGGAACACTCGCGCGACTCGAGAATGTTTGGCCCTCTGCCGCTGGCGTTGATCGTTGGCAAAGTGACTGCCAAAGTTGAGTGGCAGACCTGGATTCCACACTATTCCCGCTTGGAACCTGGTCTGGAGCCTGCTTCTATAATGGATGATCAAGATGTCGACTGAAGATGAAATTCACCCCAACACGCCTTCTGGGACCTCCTCCCTGCGTTATAATCCACCAAAGATCGGAGAACTTGACCGGGAATAAGTTTTACGTGTTTGCCATCATGGACTTGACTTTGCAGGGTGCTATGCGCCGGACAATAAGAAGTCCCCGGCACTTGATCCAGATGCGACAAACAAGCAAAGACTGATGCAAATTGCTGCGGACGTTTCTGCATAGTTCGTACCGCACCACCAACTTGCCGTAGCCGCGCAGCTGATGGCCGTCGGAAACAAGGACGATTCCCAGCTCATCGGCATTGCTTATGAGCTTCACAAGAAATTCCCGCCCCCGGCTGACTGGCAGCATGATCACACCTTTCTGTACTGGCTCCTGAACCTTGCGGGTGTCAAGGAGGCACGACCAGCCATTGAGCTCATGCGGAAGGTTTTGGTCACCAGTGATCAGAAACGGAGTATCGAGACCCCGATCGTGACTGGCAAAACAGAAGTGCGACTCCTTGCTGAACAGGAATTGCTCAGACGTGAGCTGAAAGAACGATCGAACAGAGGAGGCCGCATCACCATGGCCGGGGGTATGGAAGCTTACTCGAAGTGTTTAAACTCAGAGGAAAACGCTCTAAAGGGGAGCAAAGGGGCTTCAGCGACGGACGTAACGCGATGATTTGAGGCACAGGGCACCGAGACGCATGCAGATAGCGGACAATTGGAATGTATGATAAATTTAAAAGCTTTGCCGTACATTGTCAAGACACTTCTGACTCAACAGTTCGCCCACCTCATCCTCCACCATAATTTCTCTCTTGGTCCTACATCTCAGGGCCGATACTTCGTTCACCATAATATCGGCCTTGCCTCTCGTCATCCTCTCACACTCCTGCAGGAATCCGATCGGCTTAAGCTTAAACCTACCACAAGAAAATGTCAGTCCAATATCCCCAACCCGCCTTATGCAACACCTACAAACGCATCATTCTTACACCATCGCCCCCCAAAATCATCCCCTCACAAACCGCCTCGTCCTCCACCCTCGCTCGCACCAATCAACTCCCCCTCCAGATCCCCTAGCCCGCATAACTTCCCACCCCCTACTCCCACCTTCCTCGACACAACAACCGGGACCCCAAATTGATCATACTGTACATACCGGATCCTCAACTCCTTGAAAATTCTCTGCGAACCCTCTCCCTCAGCATCAGCACCAAGCGCATCCTTAAACGCACCAATCTGCTTCGCCATCTCGTCTGATCTGGCGGCTGACGTGAGCCAGATATCGAGGTGGAGGCTAGATGCTGCGTTAGTGCACCGTGGCGGTTCGGAAGCAGCTGAGACGTGGACATGCCGACGGATTTCTCTGAAAAACTTCTTCACTCCCATTGGTAGATTCCACACGGGACTGAAGCCATACCTGGCCTTGTTCTCGAAGTTGTAACCCGGGGCGAAAGAGCTCGGTCCCGCGCTTAGGAGTTTCTGCTGTTGACGGAGGAGGGGTAAGTGCTGGACATGCAGTTGGATGTGGAAAGTTGTGAGATTGTAGAGAAGGTCTTGGAGTTCGTTGCAGATGGTTTTGCAGCTTAGGAGGAGGGGCAGAGGGCCTCCAGGACACTGCGAGTAGGATCGCAGGAGCTGAATGTTGTGTTGGTAGATTTGGATCGCGCAGGAGGTGGAGTGGAAGAGGTGTGTGTAAATTTCTAGACGGAGTTCGGAGGGGAGGGAGAGCAGGGTGCACGTGGTGTTGGTGGTGGGTACTCTGGTAGTCATTGTGGTTGGGGTTGGGAGGCAGGAAGGGAAGAACAGAGTTGGGAGGGTCAAGGTGTGGGTTAGATAGTGGAGGTCGGAAGATGTCGAGTACCGAATCGCCCTACATTCATGCGAGTCACAGAGGATGTCTCGTGGTTCCCATGGATTATGGTATATGCCTGTTTGCTCCAACATCAAACTTTCGGGATGCTCGGCCGTGGTTCTTACCGATACGGCGCGACAGCGCGTCTCGCCGAGATAGGCACTTCCTGCGTTGCTTTAAACGTGACCTGTCGGCATATGTGCAATGGTCCTCGCAAACCGCATAATTGACAGCAGCCCTATTTGAAGTGCAGGAGTAAAGGCTCGAAGCTCTTGCTAGTGCTAGCGTGGCGAATCCCTGCAGCCAGACCGCGGACACCGATCCACAGGGATGCTGCACAATTCCGGATTTCGAATGATGTGCTCTGACTTCACTCACGGACATGAGCCTTGCTTTTACCACTTTCCGCCTTTACCTTTCTTCTTCTTGTTTGCGCCTCCTCCACCTGGCTGCTGCTTCTGCTTGACCACTTCACCGCCAGGCGTCGCAGGTCTGCTGGACTCGCTCTCATTTGCTACAGCTCCCTGACTGTACAATGCCTGTCGCGCTTTGGCTTTCTTACCTTTTGGTCGGTAGGTGCTGCGGTCTTTGAGTGGGAGCCATCGCTCGGGGTCCGGCTTCTTGTTTGGATCAAAGTCTTTGGGCATGCGACTTGGGCGAATCTTCTTTGCTTTCTTTGGCTTCATGTCTTCTGCTGGCCGCTTCCTCGAAGTCGTTGTAGTGGCAGTGGACGGTGGCATAGCAATTCCTGCACTCTCCAAGGCGTCCACATCGATGCTGCCAACGAGGCGGTCAATGGATGTCAACGATGCAAGCTGGTCTTTGGATGTCGTCTCGGGTGATGCTGCAAGAAGTCCTGCTGCTGCATAACGATCATTCTTATCCAGGCCGTGTAGCTCTTCAAATACTCCTCGCGCCAGTCGCATG
Organism: Mycosphaerella arachidis; assembly: GCA_001297265.1. Lineage (NCBI taxonomy): Eukaryota > Fungi > Ascomycota > Dothideomycetes > Mycosphaerellales > Mycosphaerellaceae > Mycosphaerella > Mycosphaerella arachidis. The sequence continues at coordinate 32,871 of LIHB01000150.1, forward strand.
TGCTCTTGATCTTGCGACTCGAGCAATGCACTGCCAGCCGCTTTGAAAAGATGCACCCACCCAGGGGGTCGCCCTTCGGTCTTTCTCCGCCAGTGCGTCACTGCTTTCGCGAGCTCGGTTCGGGAACTACTCCTGCGTCCTTGCTGCTCGTAAAGACTTACCATCACACCCACAAGGCCCGGCGCGAACCGTACATCTTGTTCGCCGGAGTTGCCTGACTGTTCAAGTCGTGCAAGGAACCCTTCCAGTAAGCTGATGGCAGAAGCCGAGTTCCCGGTAAGCAGGTATAGCTGAGCGATTGTCAAGATTAGACCAACGTCATTCGGACGCATCTCGAGAACAGGTAGAATATGTTTCAGCGCTTCCTTACCGGTTTGACACTTGGCATGTGCGGCTGCGTTGATGGATGATATTGAGTTGGAGAAGGCATCCGTATTTGGCATGAGTGGGTAAGCCAGGGTCAATGCCGTTGATGAGGCAGTTCCAGCGTACTTCAGAGACTGCAGTCCAGAAGCATACTTGTTCCGCTTGAGGATCGCGGACTGAAATTCGAAGGGATAATCGGGCTTGAGGGACTCCAGATCTTTCGTGGCTGATCTTTGTGCCAAGAACGGGTTGTCTGTGGGCCTTGCAGCAATACTGTTGATCTGCGCTATATGCCTCGTGCTGACGTCTGAGATAGCTTGGGCATCGATATCCCGAGCAAGCGCTGCCGCTTCTCCTTCTCGTCCAAGCCGCGACAGCACATACACCTGCTGCACAGTAATCGGCACAAGCTCGGTCTGCTTTTCTTCTTCGCTGAGATCCTCCAGAGCATTGCAGAGGTCCTTTGTGCGCTTCAACAGCACTTCACCCTGGCCAAGCTCACCACGTGCGATGCTGCCACATGCCGCGTTGTATGCCGTCTCGAATGCCTCGAGATCCTCTCTGCCTGGCTTCTTTTTCCCCACCAAGTCCCCGCGACCTGCCCACTCCAGTTGCGCGTCTACCGCGCCTGTGTTAATGCGCAGATCGGCCTCTGCATCCTCGGCTGGATTTGCGGCCAGCTGCTTGTACAGTTCTGCGGCGCGTGCGAAGTCCTCCGTCCTGTATCGCGCTTGTGCTTCGACGTGCTGTAGCCCTCGGGTGGAATCCTGTTGTGCTAGCTCTGCTGCCTCTGCCGGCTTTCCACACTTGTACAACGCATAGCAGTGTTCTAGACCGGCTTTCGCTTTCAGCTTATCCCCTCCAGCCTCCAACGCTGTCAACGCGTCCTCGAAGCGGTCGAGCTTGAGAAGGGCGACCACTTTTACGTGGTGTGCTTCAAGGTCCGTCTTGGACTGCTTGAGCGCAGCATTCGCGGCTTTGAGATATGTTTCGTCGTCGGTGATGTGCGTCTGCTTCAGTAGAGAAGCGAGCGATGAGACCGACATTGCTGGGTTGTGGCAATGGGTACTCTCATCAGCATTAGACTGCACATAAAACCTACGAGGCCGTACCTTTCACATGCTCAACTCAAAGATTTTGAGGTGTCCATGTCGGCTTGGCGGCACGAGCATCCGCCGATGCCCCGCTTCTTCAACCTCGAGCCCACATACACTGGATGAGGTCCACGAAACATTGAAGCGAAGCGATGCCGCATGCCTCAGAAGAAGCACGCTGCTGGACAGATGGCGTGGCACCGCACCTCGTTGGAGATATGACAGCGAACAGGCAAGCACAGAACACTTAGAACCTTCCGGTGTCACAGCGCTCGACTATCCGACCACCATGAAGCAAATGACCACCTTATCAGACCGAGCACCCACGAATGGTCAAGTACGGACCTAGGCGCCATATCTTCTTGGACGCCAGAGCTACGGCGCATCATCGACTTGTGCGTACGAGATCCTAGACCAGTCGCGGTGTGGTCGGGACCTCAACGTATGTGTCTCCATAATTATGCGTATTCAAGTATTTTGGGCGAGCGGACGGCATAGCCACTGACGAGCTGATTTGGGACGTCTGGTATGATGATGATTCAGCAATTGACTGTCTACGAATCACTCTGGACGAGGCGGAGAACACTGAGCAGCCGACAACCGGGGCCAACATATGTCTTTACATAGAGCGCAACGGGTTCGTGGAGGATTTCTGGGCCTCATGGGCTGCAATCCCCATCTTTAGCCCGTATGGTCACATCGGCTATTACAATCCCGTTTCGGAGAGCACGGAGCGCGTGCAGTACGACAAGCCTATGGAGACTGTGTCAGCTCTTGAGCACAACACCAGCCAGCTTAGTAATCTGACTGCCCTTTGGAGCTGGATACTATCCTCTCTGGAACTGAATGGTGCCGAGGTGCCCTTTGCGGCTCTATAATCTCTCACCAGCGCAACTCACGAGGCGGCCATGGCCGAGCCTACTGGCATGTACCTTGAATCCGATAACACTATAACCCCAACGATCAGGCACGGCAGCACCCCACGAGAACGGGCTCTTGTAGGTTCATTAGAAATGGACCCTGGTCAGCTTGATCTACCGGAGTTTAGACCAGCAGCGGCGAGGCGAGACTTTGGAACCACAGTTTTTGAACGCAGTCGAGACACTATTGACGCAGTTGCTGAAATTGGAGGACGGCGCGTTCCCTCGGAAACTTGACAACAGAGCCACCCCACGAGAATGGGATTGCCAGTGCCGATAGGCGTTGATCATACTTGTGCCGCAGAGACGCAAAAATTCTTACGGAGCTTTTTGGCTGCTAGGCAATCATCCTCGCTCAAGCTAATTTGCCCTAGCCTTCTTGTCGAAGACAAATGGTGGATCAACGCGTCGTGGCGAAACAGCTCCGCCAAGCTGGCTTTCAGGTTGCAATAGCTAACCATGACCAGGAAGCCATCGCGCACTTCCACACTACTCATTTCTCGAAGCCAGGCGGTGAACAGCTGGACATCGTGCTCATGGACATCGAGATGCCTGTGATGAATGGTCTGGAATGCAGCAGGCCCATTCGAGAAATGGAGGCGAATCACAGACTGAGTGGCAAGGTGCCGATGATTGCAGTCGCTGCTAATACGAGGTTCGAGCAGCAAGATGAAGCGATGGAGGCGGGCTATGATGCTGTTATCACGAAGCCGTTCGAAATTAGTGTGCTGCTCTCCGGAGTTGAAGAGGCATTGCGAGGCACGATGAGAGCGCTAATACAGTGCACTCCGAGTTGAAGACATCTGAAGTTTCCAGTAATTACTGGCATATCGCGGTTCTATCGGAGGCATCAGATGCCGTCCAACATCTTCGGATCGAGACTTATCTGGCATCGACAAGCACGCAGGCCGTACGAAGATCTACAACTAGAGGACAAAGACGACCTGTGATCGAACGAGGGACAACAAATGATACATGCCGAAGCTCGGGACTAGCCATCGCTGGACTACTTTCAGTGGGGCACCCACTTCCTCCTCGGGGCTTTAAGCATATCGGATGCAAAAAGCTTGTATACAGCTTAGCGTTGACAAGCACAAAGGGACCGTGATGGATGACTTCAAATGGACGACACAGAGCGGGCACTACTGGATGGCCTTCAGGGTCGTCAATTGCAGGGTCCAGGACTGCGTTGATTGGAGATCAACAGGAAGGAAATCTCCAGCTGAAGGGTCATAAGGGTCCTTCAAGATGCAGGGTTCTGCAGAAGGCGACAGGTTCCGTCAAGGGTGAGCAGGACATCAACCGAGGGATCAGACCTGCAATTTTGAGCTCGTATATCGGCCATGGGCTTCTCATCGGGTTGCGGAGATACACATGTATAGATGAAAGTTGACGAGCACTTGGTTTAGTATATGCGAAAGAGGATTAAGTCGCTGCTATTTGATGTTCTAAGAACATATAGAACAATTGAGGAACTCTTTCAGGAACTCCATGTACCCATCCGCTCAACGCATAGTCACCATTCACTCTCGTAATGTTGCTATTGTGAAGACGAACGACTGTCGTCGTGGCTCAGATGATTTTGAGCACGGGCCCCATATATGACGCAATAAGACTGCCTACTCTGCATTTGTCGAGATTGTTCTGCAAACAATCATGACTCCTATCGATATCTCCACACTCCATCGTGAGCATGTTACAACCGTAGCATTGGCACAGCATGCCCAGAACTACAGAATACCACGATGATCTCGAGCTAGTTCCTTACGAGGACGACAACACGAGCGCGTGGGAGGAGCCGGACTCGCCCTTGCCACTACCGGAGACTGACGGTCATCCCTTGGGAGGACAAGACGAAGACATAGAAAGTGCACAGCCCAAGTGGCTCCAAGATACGCCGCATTGGGCAAGATCGTGGCTACGAAGAACCAACGATAGAATGGGAACCTTTCGTCCAAGGTGGCTTGAGAGCCATCGATCCTCGTTGCTAGAGAAGGCGACGTATGTCCTTCGACCTCGTTTGACTGTTGGCTATATCGTCTGCGCTGTAGTAGCACTATACATCATCTACTGCTATATCGTCTGGTCGCCACTCTTTGCTTCGAGATTACCAAAGTACACCGGACCACATAACGTGGGAGCGATCGATGTCGAGGTACCAGTTCAAGATCCTCGGAGGATCGTTGATACTGTCTTCCAGAAAGATGGCAAGTCGGCATTTCAGCTTGACACAGTGCTGTTCACTCTATATTATCCGGCTGCCAAAGGAGCCAGAAGCTCGAAGGCGAAGCATAAGTGGTTCCCGAAACCCATTAGCCTCATTGCGGAAGGATATGCTACAGCGGCGCATTTCAATAACTTCTTCTCCCGGCCTATGTTCACATTTGCGCTGTGGGGTCTGGCGAGCTCGATCGATATACCTGCGAAGGTGGATGTCCCTCTTTTGCACCAAGCCAAGGACGATGGAAAGGCCCTCGAAAATTATCCCGTCGTTGTCTTGTCGCATGGCGACGTAAGCTCTCGTACCGATTACACAGCTTACTGTAGCGAGCTGGCTAGCCGCGGCATTGTGGTAGCAGCGATCGAGCATCGAGACGGGAGCTGTCCAGGCTCGGTGGTACATTTGCCAGACGGCAACAAGAAGAACATTCTACTTTTCCGAGCAGATCAGCTGAAGTCGGACAAGCCTGGTGAGGAAGTTTCCAACGATGAATGGCGCTTCCAGAAGCTGGCGTTCCGCGATGCCGAGATATCAGAGATCATCTCTGTACTGCAGCGTCTGAACGAGGGAAAGGGCCAAGATATCTTCGCTCAGAACTATCGCAAAGAAGGAAAGGATCTAGATCGCTGGATGGACCGCCTTGACTTCTCGCACTTGGCGATCGCTGGGCATTCGTTTGGTGCTACTGGGGCCATGCAAGCGCTGAGAAGTGCGAACAAGACCGTGCCAGACTCCAAGGTACCCAAGAATCCTGCAATAGGCGGCATCATACTCGACCCAGGGAAGTCCTCTGGTCAGCTGAATACAGATATCGACGTTCCACTCCTTATCGTCCACTCCGACTCTTGGTCCAAAGCGCACACCATCTTTTACGGTCGGCCGCATTTCGATACTGTCCGAGACATTGCGCTTGATGTGCTGAAGAGATGTGGCGCAACGTGGTTCATGACTAGTCTGAAGACTTCGCATCCGAGTGTTACTGACGCACCGCTGATAGAGCCATTGCTCCTCTCTTGGACGACCGGCGCGACGATAGATGTGCATGAGGGGTTACGAGAGTATGTGAGAGTCAGTATGGAGTTTTTGAGGTATTTGAAGGATGGGAGTAGGGCTGGTGTCTTGGATGTTGGCGTCACGCATGAGCAGTACGGCAATGATACGAGGAACGAGGAGCAGAAAGAGAATATGGAGAAGGATATCACGAAGTATTGGGAAGTGCATGTTGCGCCTCCTCCAAGCTTTGTTGAGGATAATCGGAGGTGAAGGAGCTGTGCACTCTTTCTTGCAATCAGAACAGCGCATTGGATGTCCTTATTGATATATGCTACCCTGGGCTGACATGGCGCTCGCCAAGTCAACTGCCCGGAAGCCTTTTCCGCTCAAGTCTCGCCGAACCACCTTCGGGACTCGACGCATTGAGGGAGTAACGCCCGCTGGCATTGTGTCCACTTCGAATGACTCCGCCAGCCTGAAAGCGCTGAGGTCGAAATGGATGTAACAGGGCAGGATGTAGAAGTCTTTTCCGTTGCTGGTAGCGTGGCCGCCGATGTGCTATAGAATTAGGAGAGTCTGTCTAAGCGCCGCGCCTCACCCTTCACGCATCATGGCATCCAGCTCACTCTTCGCTTCGAGCTCAGACTCAGTTGGCTCCCGACTTCTACGCACAGATCCTCCATACTTCTCGTATACCTTGCGTTCGGCCCTCGCCTGGAGCATCTGCTCTCGTCTACCCTCTCGTGTCGACAGATACGCCTGCTTAGCTTCCTCTTTGGCCTCGGCGATCTCGTCTGGACTTGGACGATAGCTATTGATCCTCTTGGCCTTGCATACGTCACAGAAGCAAGAAAGGATGCACTTGTTGGGGCAATCAATCCCCAGTCGGTTGAGGTGTTCATTTCGGGTAGTCTGCCTGTGTCGTTGGAGTAGGAGCGAAAGACAATGTTTGTGGCTGCGGCGGTCAGTATGGTATGTGGACGAGGGGTGAGGATCAACACATACGTCTTGGTCGGGGTCGTGACTTGGATCAGCACAGCCATTCCCCTGTTTGATCTGGCATATGATGCATACAACGTTGCTCTCGTGATGGCGACGCCACTTCTCTTCGTCTGTCATGGCCCATGGTGGCGAGGAAGTATCCTTGGTCACCCAGTCTGATGGCGGCTTCAAGAGCGCGTCGTCATCAGGCCAGCTGAACTTGCCGGGAGTTAATACCGATGATGGGACCTGTTGGTAACGCTTGCTTGTGCCCTTCGTCCCAGTGCGCGCGATTTCAGGCGCAGTGAAGCTGGCATCAGTGTGAGCACCATCCTGATCGCCCAGATGTTGGACATGTCGTCCAAACTGTAAGAGGTCTTAGCGGCCACGATCTGGTAATGCTCGATACCAGCGCTACTCCTCCAGACTCACTGTAACGGTCGCGAGAGATGATGAAGATTGAACGCGTGGTGTGGTTGTACTTGATGTTGCGGAAGATGCACGTTGCAGGTGAGACTTGTGGCGGAATGTGCTTCGTGTATGTCGCGGTAACAAGTATTGGATGTTTTTAATCCGATTTCATAGAGCATGATGTGTTTTCTCGAGATTTGCAGATTTATATAGACGTGCGTTGAATGGCTCGTGCACTGAGCTAAGCAGCGGGAAGTGCCGACTGGCGCATGGTGCTGGTGAATGGAATGCTTCCCTTGTTCTTTTGTGAACGAACGAGCTAGGTGAATGGAGGGTAGATGCCCGGTGTACTCTGTGACTGTTCAAAAGTGTGTTTGCACGACATTTGCTACCACCGTGAAGGTGATCAAGCATCTCTTCTAAGTAATCTGGAGCGACAAGGACGCTGTCACTGGTGGACATGCCCTGTCACACAAGCTGTCTGGCTCCTTGTTCTGTTGTGCATCTTTAACACTTCATTTGATACCGACGCAAGAAACCCTCGAAGCCGGCGGGGCACTCTGAAGCTGATTCTGTCATCCTAAATCGCTTTATGCATCTACAGTGGTAGTGTAGCATCTTCTAGAACTCGACGCTGTCTCAAGTGTGTGCAGTATTCCTGGACTCTCAGGATATCTGGTAATCTTACCCCCCCCCCCATTTAGGTGATATATGAGTGATCAAGAAAGAATTTCTTCGATGCCGAGAGCTCCGCAGCGTATGAGTGTCAAAATCAGGCTCGCCATCAGTTGCAAGCACATCCGCAAGCTTCAGAAAGATCAAACGATGCAGCCATAAAACGCCAGAATTCAGCGTGGCATCTTTGCTGGGCACGCCGTGAGCACTGTCCAGGAAGACATCGAGTCACAGTCACCTCGTTTCGATGGCTCGTCAACAGGTGGTGACTCATCAACGATCGAAAAGCTACATTTTATCCAAGTGATCGCCGATACCAGTAAGACCGGACTGGACGAAACACCTTAACGAGCAACCCGCACAGCGGCTATCGATGTCGCATTTATGCCCAATGTTGTCCCACAGCATCCTCTATTCGTCAAAGGCGGCAGTCCAACTCGTTCGTCTACACCGAACGAGGGCCATCAAAGGTGATATTGGATTATGCGGGAGAGAACAACCAGCTCCAAGTCGATCACTACAATGTTGTTCGCCATTTGACGCAAAGTCTGAATCTCATGACCCAGCATGCCGACCAGTACTGGTACAATAGCACTGACCTTGGCGGAGGAATTTAAAGCAGAGGCTGAGCCACCTAGCTGGGGTAGTAACGGCACGGCAAGAGTTGATGGCAGAGCTGAATGAGAAGGTCTTATAATTGAGGGTGGACAGCAAAAGTGTGCGACTTGAACTGCGGATGAGCGGATAAGGACGCCTAGCTGAGCTGCTCTGAAGAAATTGCCAGTATGAAGATGGTTCTCGGGCGTGAAGTACGGAGATTCAACGACGACGTTGCAGTCTCCCCGTCCAAGTTTGCTATATACCCGTTCTGCCGGAGCTTGACTGGCCTTTAGAATGCGTCTTTGTTCGTCCGTACTTGATCGGGAACTTAATGTCTCAGATGGCGGGAGCCTGACACAGGCATACGTGTGAGACATTCTGCATGTATGAAGCCAGCGTAAGTCTCTCGTCGTCTGCAAGGTTGCAAACAATGAAGATGCTAGAGATATCAGCAGTCGTCTGGAGCCAAAATGTCAGAATTTCTCATCAAGTCACCAGCATCAACAATACCAGCAGCCGAGCAAGATGCACTGTTCTAAGCTCCGCGACCTTTTCCGACGCCACAACACTAACACAGAGATCATGCAAGCAGTTGAAAACGATACGCCATCGAGAGCTCAACCGCTCGGTACCTCTCCTTCAGTCGTCAGCAGTGTCTGGCAGGAAGACGCCTCGGATAAACCGTTGCATCCTCTTCCTGCGACTGAAGGCCGTGCAATCTGGGCACCCAACGTCACCACCGAGCATACGGTCTGCAGACTGCCCTACTCAATTTATCAGCCTCTGTACTGGCCCAACGCCGACAGAGCGCCAAGCATGATGCACTTCTACGTGCCATCCCGCTCTGCCTCTCCGACCACTTCCTCAACCGCCACAACGGTCCCCCAGGGTCTCTTCCATGAGTTCTCCCAACCCTTTAAGCAGAACGATACCGACTCATCTCCAGGACTCCGTCCAGGCACTATCTCCCGCCTCAGCAATGACAGTACTCGCCGCGACAGCAAACTTCATGGCTCCATCACGATTCAATGCCACCCTGCAATCCTCGACAACCCACCTCCCTTCCAGCGCCACTCCTCCCCACCTAAGCTGAAAGCAGATCCAAATGTCGGCCAACGGGCTACACAGCACAATGAACACCTACGACGCCAGGCCTCAGTCCTCGAGATCCAGACCAATCTCCTGACCACTCGTCTGGAACAGACAATCCAGGATCTCGCAGACATGACTTGTACCCGCGACGTGACCCGCCAGATGCTCGAGAGATGCAACGCCATGCGTCTGCAAGCCGAAGATCTGTGCCAATCCTTAGCCAGCAAATACCATCAAGTCTACACGGGCATCGAGTCTCTCCTCCGCGCCAACAATGCCATGGACAAGGACCTTCGTGACCTTGAGAAATCTCACGGCACCTGCGCTCAGCGTGAGGCTGCGCTCCAAGACCGGATCGACACCCTCCTTACCTCCCGCTGGCGCGGTAGTGGGTACCTGAAGCTGCGTCTCATCGAGTCAAACGACCGCAACAGCCATCTTGCTGACGATAACTCTCGGCAGACCGCGGCCCTCGAATGCCTCAGAAAGCGCAACCTCACTCTCGAGCACCGCACAATAGCAGCAGAGGAGAAAATTTCCAAGCTTGAAGAGAGGTTGCGAGTAGCAAAAGAAGAGCGCGAGGAAGATACTGAAGCTCTTCAACTTGCCGAAAAAGAGGTATATCAACTGTCCGAGAAGTTGCGAGCTGCGCAGGCAGCGCTGAAAGAGACGTCAACGAAGCTAGACGCGGTCGTACAGGAGCGAGCGAGATTGGGCTCGTTACTGCAGCTCAGAGGGTCGTGCGAATAGGATGGTTTGACTGCAAGGGTACGTTCAGTGTCGTAGCACGTGCGAGATGAAGCGTTCGCCGCTGGCGCTGAGGCCATTCCGTCGTTACTGAAAGCAGGCAAAGCACGGGAAAGGAGGCAGACACAACCAAGATGTTGCTAGCAACGTAAAGTGATGTTGCAAGGCTCTAAATTTTCCCCAACCGATAGTTTATCAATGCTGGGAATAGTGCTGTGATGTTGGTTTAGATTAGCTTCCAAGAAATGTTTGGGATAATAGCTGTAGGTTCGGCGAATGCTCCGCTTAGCCCTTTCGTGGTCTAGGTTACTAATGAATTTCGAAGTCGTGGTACCCATGCTCGGTGCCTGGTGCAAGACGATCGTGGCTTCAACCTGACGTAACAGCTCATGGCGGACCATAATATTCTCTCAAGAAGTGCTGTAGGGAACCTGGTCTTGTGCTTCCTGAGCGAAGGAGGCTGGTCGAGTGAGCGACGGTCCCGACATCCCTGGGCGATAGACACTCTCAATGTGCTCTCTGATATTGCTAACATAAGGGTGGTGATCATTTGTATCAAGGATATCAACTGATGAGACACGTTGCCGTTAGACGTGACAATTCCTTTGGAACCAATGTTCGGCAAAACCCCTGGGTGATGATACAGCTCTCGTGGCGCGGAAGCGGCTCATTTCTGTAGCTCGCAGCGTGAGAATGTCGCGATTGAACAGGCTCACAGGCAACAACCCTAATCGCGGTTGTCTCTGCTGGATCGGACGGCTCGGTCCCAACTGTTGCCGATCTCATCATCCCCGTCTCAGCTCGACAACGTCTTGGATCAAGCAATTGCAAGGAACTGAGTCATCAACTTATAGGTTGTTGTCGCGGGTGGACCCATGGCTGCTTGTTCTCACTGGCGGCTTTCAAGGTACGGTTGCCTTGTCCATGTTGCAGCACCTCGTACCTGCATGAGACAAGTATCGTAAGCAGCAGACGAATTCTTGTAGCTGTTGATGCTTGTCCAAAACTCGAATGCGAACTTGCGATTTAGCTTACGGTTTCGATTACGGCCGTATCAGGGGCCACAGATGGGCACAGCTCGCTCGATGATACCCCACGAACCACATGTTCCGGGGGCTTTGCGTATACACCAATGAAGACTCTCGTTCGAAGGCGAAGAGAGCAGTGGTTGGCATTTTCCATGATGAATCCTTTTCGGGTGCTTCCAGCTGACGTTTGAGCCCTACGTCCACAGCTATGGCTAACGCCGAGCGCAAACTTTGCCAAACCAGTAGTCTAGCATTGTACTCCAACTTGTGATGTTCGCCGCATTGTTCAAGCGTGGATTTAAGCCACTGCAATGCGATGAACGTGTGCAACCTTCGTAGCGTGCTGAAAAATACTTCGCTCAGCATAACTTGATGTTTGACCTCTTATTCGTGGACGATGGCCGAAGATCCATGTTTGGATGCCCAACGACCTGGTGTGCAGAGTTCTGTTGGAAAGTTCAGCTCAGTGGTAAGTGTAAAAAGTTTGCTCGTTTACCACTGCCGGACAGCAGATCCTGGCCAAAACCACGCGGCCGCGACGAGTATATCTCCATGTGAGTCTGCTGCACTATGACGCTGCTGGTTCAGTCCGCTATTCACCCACCGAAGACTGATAAACAGCCCAATTCAACGATGGTCTTGACTAGACTGAGAAGCGTACTAGGTCGAAGCCAGGTGGATGACAGACCAAATGACGACCCAACAGAGCCTATCACCAACGAACCCTTTGGTGGGATCGAAGAGAAGCTTTTCAGTGTTCATTCCGCCGAGTCGGTCAATGATGCCTTCGACCTTGGCCTACCGCCTCCAGCTGAGCGGCATTCGGCGCCGCCGGACTTGCAGCGTGTGAACACCTTACCATTCCTGTACCGAGACATGTGCATGCGACTGCAACTCGAGCGCCTCAGCCAGAATCGTGAGAATGAGAAACTGGCCGACCAGCTTGGCAACCTGACTCTGGAGCTTGAGGTCAAGGACGGGCGGCTGGAGTGGGCACAGCGAGAACTAGACAGTCGGAGCGAGCAGATCAAGAAGCAGGAGGCAATTTTGCGTGCGGCATGGTCCCGATTGGAGGAGCGCGATGGCGATGTGCTGGACCTGCGGCAAGAGGTGGCCAAGCTGTCGGTATTAGTGAACAAAGTCCGGGATTCTCGCTTCAAGTCGCGAAGGACGATCAAGTGGTTGGCGGTGGACGCCGAGGCGCGCGCTGTCGCTGCTGAGACGGAGCTCGCCAGTCTGAGGAAGCTGCTTGCCGAGAGCTTGGAAGAGCGGCGAGCGTTGGAGAATGAGCTGTGGAATTTGCAAGCGGAGGATAGCATTCCCGGAGACTCCGCTGTGGATGTCGATTTGGACGTGGCCGGTATCGATATTGCCGTGCACGATATGTTCGAGGCTCACGGCTGTCCAGTGGCAGGGCTTTGACGATTATGTGTTGCAGCTGTGGTCGGACTAGGAGGATGCAGCTTCCAAGATGTATATCATGTACCATGTACCATTAGAACGCCGGTTCGTTCAATGCTTCACGCGCCTGCGTCTTCTCGTTTCTTCGCAGCCTCGCTCCGTCGGACCAGTATCTCGGCGTCGCGGAGCCTCTCCTCCCAATCGGCCCAGTTCTCGCCCATGTCCAGCACGCCTTCCTCGTACCACTTCTCCACAATCTTTGCGCTCCTGCCTCGTAGCTCCGCGAATTGTCGCGCCTGTTCCGCCTGCTTCTTCTCGGCTGCATCGCGTCGGCTTTGCAGGCCAAGCAGCTTGGAGAGTGCGGCTGGGTCCGGGATGTTTTTGCTGTCGTTGACGGTCGTAAGCTGCGAGTTTGTGCTTCTGTAGAGCTGCTCATGTGCAAGGACCAATTGTGCTAGAGATGCGGGAGGCAGTGTACTTGGTGGGCTGTTAGCGGACAGCGTGTGGAAGAGATCTGGATGTGTTCGATGAAGCTGGAGGAGATCTCCTATGGCTGGCGACCGGGCAGCCAGTGATTTGAGGCTGCGATCTAGTGCTGCGAGGCGCGTTTTCGCCGGTGTGGACGAAGTTGGCGGGTGCTCTCTGCGGTAGAACTTGTCGCCGTTGACAAGATAGTTGAGCCGCTCGAGACGTTCCTCGAGCAGGTCGACTGTCTGTTCCGCAGGCGTTGCAGCCATGTTTGTCACATGCTGTGACATTGCTGATGTTAGCAACGTGCATGGAACCTGCATAGTAGGAACACAGGTAGCGCCCGGCAGCCGGCTAGAGCCCGAGGCCCCCTCGGCTTAGTGGGCGGCTCCTTAAGAGGCAATCAATCTCAATTTACCTGCTACTACACCACTCCCTTAGCCCCGTTCTGGACACCATTACGCTGCGATACCAGCGCGGTACTGACATGCGACGCTTTCCATCATCATACGGTACCGTACGCCTAGAGCTGCATCTCGGACATCATGCTTGAGCCAAGCAGTTTTGTCGCCTCAAGCCACCTGTACAAACATGGCTCCGGCACCCCCGACCTATCTTGTCTCCATACAAAGACAGGTATGCTTTCCCAGGCCTGAAGAATGCGCGTCAACATCTGCTCAGTTCCTACATTGCTGTCTTTGTTCCCTTCCGCTCGTATTGCTGTGACAGCTGCTTACGATCTACTGACAAGCAGGGACACGACTGTATTGTAGCACAGTTCCGTTGGAGCACCAGCTTTATATCTTCGCTACTCGACCTATTCATGACCCCGTTGGTCGTACCTTGCTCCAGGTTTTTAAGATCTTGTGTGCTTGCCAGAAAAGGCAATATGCGGCTGTCAGCCGCTCAGGAGTCCATCAGTGAGTCGATATGCGAGTCAGTCGGCGGTGATGCCGCACTCCAAATGGCACCATTCAGCTTCGATCATACGTGTCGACGGCGATGGTCTGGACGTCACTACCACGCCCATTGGAGGCGCCAGACACGTAGGTTGCTGCGGATATGATGCAGTGCAGGCAGGTGTGGCAGGGCACTAACACAGGCACGTGCCTCGTAGGGATATGCATTGCGAATCTGTGGACAGAATCAACAGCTATGCTCCTATGATGTTAATCTGATCTCGGCTGCACAGTCATATATTGATGGAGATCCAATAAGGTATTGATGGTCGTGGTCAGCTAGCATATCATTCCTTGCTGCATTTCTTCTATATGTTGCGATACTCTATCATCCGCTATCGCTTCGCGTGACTGTCGAAAGTGCCATGGACATCCACGAGATGGTCTGCGTCTATGCGTGCTTTTGGTTAACGAGCACGTATCGGTACCTTGCCTTCCCAGCATCCAAGTCCTGCACAACCTGATTGGCCTCATCCAAAGGTCTCTCCTGGATCCAAGGCTTGACCTTCCACTCGGCTGCGACCTTCAACATATCTTCAATTTCGTGGGGGCTTCCGATGGCGCTTCCACCAACCTTGATGCCGTTGGAGAGAAGCGTGAAGGCGTTGATAGGTGGTAGATTGCCATTGTCGGGGGCGCCGACCTGGATGAATGATCCCTTGGTCTTCAACAGGCCAAGGTAGCCTGTCAGTGGCATTTTTTCGGAGCTCACAGTGCAGACAATTAGATCAATGCTGCGCTTGTACTTGGTCTCCCAGTCCTTGTCCTCATCAGTAGCAATGTACTCATCTGCGCCCAGCTTCAAGGCATCTTCTCGCTTGTCGGCCTTACGAGAGATACCAACAACACGATCAGCACCCAATGCTTTGGCGAAAAGCAGTCCGAAGTGACCCAAGCCACCGACACCTGTTCGAGCGACGATTAGAACCACTCTCTCTGTCTCAGAATGTCTCCAGGGGGGGGAATGGAGGTCTAGCCGGGGCAACATACCCACGATCCCAACGGTCTTTCCAGGTCCAGCGCCGTAGTTCTTAAGAGGTGAGTAGACGGTAATGCCTCCGCAAAGCATAGGTGCTGCTTCGGCCGATGGCAGTGCATCTGGGATCTTGAAGACGAAATGCGAGTTAGTCCGGTTGTAGTCGGCATATCCACCGTATGATTTGCCCTCTCCCTTGGGATAGATTGAGCCGTATGTGTTGACAAGGCCAAGGGTACAGTGGTTCTCCAGGCCAACAGAGCAGTCTGGGCAATCCTTTGACACGCAGCTGCGAGCTTGTGCGCCAACGCCAACACGATCCCCAACTTTGATGTCCTTCACATTGGAGCC
The DNA here is from genome assembly GCA_001297265.1 of Mycosphaerella arachidis. Taxonomy (NCBI): domain Eukaryota; kingdom Fungi; phylum Ascomycota; class Dothideomycetes; order Mycosphaerellales; family Mycosphaerellaceae; genus Mycosphaerella; species Mycosphaerella arachidis. Next base: position 48,154 of record LIHB01000150.1, read on the forward strand.
AACCCGGACGGCCTTTCCAACTATTTCGTGGCCGACAACGCAAGCTGCAATCACGTTAGGATGTGCAGAGACCAGAGTATACCGTTCGCGACTCACGATATGGCGTCGGTCCCCAGCCAGAAGATAGCGTGTGCAAGTCAGAGCCGCAGACACCGCAGTGGGAGATCTGAATGTCAACGTCATCTTCCTCCCACTTCTTGGGCTCGAAAGCGCCCCATTTCATGTTGCCCTTAACGGACGACTCGTCCTCGCCAAGCCAGCCCTCGAACTTGTAGTCAGTCATGATGTGCAGTCTCGAATGTGAGTCTGATTGAAGGGAAGGAATGAATCAATATTGGAGCATGAAGGTTGTTGCATTCCTATGGCTGCAGGCACGAGTCTATGAATCGGAACGGCGGCGTGGGACCGCTGCCCCGAACCATGGAGATAGCTGTTAAACGGCGATAGCGAGCCATCATTTGAGGTGTGACTGCCGATAATTGGATGTATCACAAATGCTGCAAGAGCTGCCCGAAGCTTTTTTGAGGCTAGAGTACGTCATCGTGTGTACCACCGCATGGGCTTGGCAACTGACAGCCTTCAGTCGACGAAGCAGCATTCAGGACAAAGTTTGCTGCCATCCCCTCCCCGTCCGAGGCTTACTGTAAAGCGCCAGGATGATGCATGAATAGCAGGTTTTGAGGGTGACATAACCTGATTGAGTGTGGTAATTACTTGTCCTTAGGAAATGAGATTAGGCACCTAAATTA